>JAHWFP010233111.1:13910-39460 GCA_023313725.1 Lithobius niger | reverse complement strand
TTGAGCTTCGACTCTGCAGTGTTTGTTTGATTTTTGAAGTTTTATTGGTTTGTTGCCCCTGTTGTGATTGGTCCAAATGCCCTGCTTCATACATTGGGCACACAAAATGCTTAGTCAAAATAAGAAATTCCAAATACAAAGCTGCTGTTCAACAGTTTGATTTAAATGTTGGTCTGGCAGTACACCACGTCGACACTGGACATAACCACGATTTTGATAACACCAAAATTTTATTTTTCGAAAAGAAATTGTATCCAAGGCTCGCCCTCGAATCACTCGCAATAGCCACACAAAATCCACCACCATGCAACCTAACTAAAGGTGCCTTTAGCCGAATCCATGCCCTCCTTCCCATCACCCACAAAACCATAGCAGCACGAAGCACCAAACGTGGCCCAATCACAACAGGGGCAATAAAACTTCAAAAAGTCGAAGAAGCTCAGATGTAGTTCAAGTGTGTGTTCCAGATGTTGAGTAAATATATTTTTTGGCCTGAAGAAGATCCACGAATTGGATTGAAAATTTGCCGACGTACATCAATAACAGTTGAGTGAGTTGACATTTTTACCTCTAGGAACAACAATGAGGTAAAAACTCAAGAACTATTGACATTAATGGCCTGAACCAGACAAAGCGAGTGACTTTTTCATATTTGTTCATTGAAGATGTGCCAAACTCGAAGTTTGCCAATGTTTGAATATGTACTAGCATTATTTTTCCAACATATGGTTTCGCAAATTCAAAGTGGTTCGGCTCAATGTACAGTTTGAAGCCATCACTCCGTTTACTACGAAAACTCATTACAACGTTGAAAAAAAATCAAATTGTTATGCCTATTTTTACATATTAAGATATAGGCTAACTACACATCCTTGCAAATTTTCGATGATCAGCAGTTCCTGGTGAGAAAAATATACAGGCAGTCTTTTTCTTCAGGTTCACTACTTCAGGCAAGTAGTGAGCCTGAAGAAGACGATCGCCTGTGTATTTTCATCACCAGGAACTGTGCAATAGGAGTACACAGCACTGTGATTGCCGCCAAACCTTTTAACACAAATACGCACCAAGTACGCAGTTGCTAATCAACTACTCATTTTAGATAAGCTGGAAACAACAGCGTTGACTTTTTTTTTTCCTTAGTTGGTGCATTTCATTCGCACAAACCTCAATTGGTGCAGCACACACCTTAACATTGTGTCTGTGGTAACTGCTCCCGGGATTTTGTTCCAGTGATTAAGCCTAGTTGTCAATTATACTGGCTTTTTTTTTTATAAAAATTAATTGGGCTATCCCTTGTGGTTTTAAGTTCGAACAAAGCCAATTCGCAGTCGATTTTGTACTTTTTTGGAAATTTGTTAAGTTTTGCAGTACGTATTTACCAAATTTAGCAAAAATCAAGTGGGTGTTAGTTTGCTACGGTTAGTGGTTTTTTTACTTAGCCTACCATTTCAAGAATAATTTTTATAACTTTTAGCCTAGTTAAAATATTGCAAAATTTCTAACTTTGGTTATATCCTTAGTGGTAATACATGGGCTACGTTTGATCAGCTTGGACTAGCGATTTTATTTTGCTGTACTTAAAGCAAAAGTTCATTTTTTTAATAAGCCAAGCCCACTTTTGGTTTTCCCACTTTTTATTTTGATGTTTTGACTTGCAACGTTGTGTTGCTTTTGATGCCTTTAGACCTACAGTACTAAGTAATGAATGATGACGCCAAAGCATGTTACACAATTCTACACCAGTTTTATTCAGTTTGTTTACCAGGTAGGATATGACCATGGCTAAAAAAAATGTATGTAATATAACACCATCCATAGATACAAGGGTAGTTTTAAATTTTGCAATATTTTAACTAGGCTAAAAGTTATAAAAAAAAAAGTAAAAAAAACACTAACCGGAGCATACTAACACCCACTTGATTTTTGCTAAATTTGGTAAATATGTACTGCACAACTTTCTTGTTGATTATACGCCATAGGGGGCCCATTTTAATACACAAATTTCTCATATCAGTTGCCTCTAAGATCTCAGTTCTCATATCAGTTGCCTGATTGCAATCTTTCCTCGTTTTGGCTATTGAGTCTAAAAAGATCCAAAACGTTTCTGCTACTAACTGATTTATAGTAGCGAGTTTAACATTTTTAAAATTACTTAAAAAGTGTTTCTCGCCGCACTGCAAAAACACTACTTTCTCCGAGTAAACTACAACGTTGTTGCTTATGATGGCGTCACGTGGTAGCAGCAGGCATCCAGTAGAGAAGCACTCATCGCATGCTCTATAGGCAGCAAGAGGCCGGAGCGATAGGAGAGAAATGGCCCAATCTCTGCCACGAAACACGTTGGGAACTAAAAGTGTAGCAAAGACATAACGTGATAAACGGAAATTTTACTCGAGAAAAGTTACTCGTTATTACAGGTAAATTCGATAACTACAGCTAGACAATCTTCCAACTAAATACAAAGTCGAAGCACCAAAATAAAGATGCATAATCTCACAAGAATAAGGAAATCTGGTCTAAATTTCCACATATTCCAACAGTTGCGTGGCGGAGGATGAAGTAAGTCTCCCAACGGTCTATTTCAGGCGCTATTTTGAGGTTTTACTGCAGCTTTGACTCACATCAGTCCGTTTGTTTACATTCGAACTTTGTGGCAGCCATGGCTTTCGATGTTGGTCAGGTGGTAGCCCTGGCCTTGGCCTTCGATGTGGGTCTGGTCATGGTTATGGCCTTCGTTTTTGGTCGGGTCGTTTCCACTCAGTTGCAAGGCCGGTGTAGAGGTCGGCTTTTACAAGGTATTGGATTGCTGGTGTGAAAGGGGTCTGGATATTCATGAGGTCTTAGTTCTCTCTCTTATGTTCCTGGATAGGAGAGAGAACTACGACCTCATGAATACAGAGGCACCTTCCACACCTGCAATCCAATACCCTGTTAAGAGCCGACCTCCACACCAGCTTTGCAACCAAATGGAAACGGCTTGACCAACAACGAAGGCCATGGCTACAGCCCGGCCAACATTGAAGGCCACGGCCGCCTGTGGTTTGAATGTAAACAAACGGAATGATGCGAGTCAAACTAGCAGTATAACCTAAAAATAGTGCCTGAAGAAGACAGTTGGGAGACGTTTTTCATCATCCTCCATGCAGACTGTCGAAAATTTGCGGAAATTTGGTCCGATTTCCTTCTTGTTGTGAGATTGTGCATCTTTATTTTGCTGCTTCGATTTTCTGAACACTCGCAGTATAATGTGTTTACGTATTTTGAATACAAAAGTTGTTAAAAAGCTTGCATTTCGTAATTTTAATATGGTGGTTTGTTGAAAGAGCTTTGATTTGTCTACAGAGAAGGCATTTTTGTGTGTGACACATATCGCACTGATTGTGCCACTGAGGAATTTTAGTAGTCATAGGTATCAGGATTAAAACATGGGATGCTATACAAAAACTATGGCAGCCTACAGCTTACATTACTTTGGTCTAGTGAGAAACGGTAAAGTTCCGACAGTGAGGGTGGAGGGGTTTGAGGATGATGGGCTTTTGGCAGCACAGACACTGATGCTATCAAATAAGACGATACCGAACCGTTTATTTAACGTTCATGGCTTTATTGGTAGAAATTGGTCAAAATTAAGAAAGCTGTCGGCCGGCTTTCTTTTGGTTTTTCATGATTGAAAAATAACACGACTGACAACTTGGTTTTCATGATTGACAAATAACGTACCAGTATTGGATTGGTGAAGTGAGGCCTAATAAAACTCAACAAATTTGTGCTTCTTGTTGGTGGGTTTTATGTTTCAGTATATCAAATGTGGTTCTGCTAGCTTTCCTATGGTCCAAATCTCAAGTTTCTAGTCCTTATCATTCCGAGTTATCAGGCAAAATGCAACTGTGATGGATATTTTTTTTATTTTCATTTTTTAATAAAGTTTTGAAAGGCCATGTGAACAAATGGTAGGCTACCACAATTTATGAGAAACTTGTGCTTTGACAGATGCCAGGATTTTGAAGAAATCAACAAGCACCGAACCGGATTGGTTTCCGCAAGCTAAGAAGTGGAAACCATTTCATGTTTGTTGTTTGTTGATCCATTCTGCTGATTGTTAGGCACTCGCATTTAGGCCTATCAGGCTAATGGCAGGGCCATAATAGGCCTAAACGTGGGTGCCTTAACATTCAGTAGAGTGTATCTTCAAACAAGCACTGCTTTTTTAGCTTGCTAAAACTAGTCTGGTTTTTTGCTTGTACCAAAAAGGTCCCTTTGCTCTCATCTACAGAGTATTCTCTACTGACGATCCCAGTCAACCTTCACAAATGTCGGTCGCCACTCGCTAAATGGCAAGGAAAATTCAGCAGTTGGTGACTTAGATTTTAGAGCTACTTGCCAAATGGCGACTGATTATCAAACCCCAATGCTTAAATTGTCATATCTCGAGAACTGTATCAACTAGAAACAAGCAATTTATGGCATTGCGTGCAGCATTTCAAGGGCTTGCTGAAACCAGTCCAGTTCGGTGCTTGTTGATGTCTTCAAAATCCTGGCATCAGTCAAAGCACAAGTTTCTCATAAATTGAGGTAGCCTACCATTTGCTCACATGACCTTTTAAAACTTTATTGAAAAATGAAAATAAAAAATATCCACCACAGTAGCATTTTGCCTGATAACTCTGAATGATAAGGACTGGAAACTTGAGATTTGGACCATAGGAAACCATGTATACAATACTGTCGCTAACCACTTTAGCTAATCGGATTTACATTAGGCTAATGCAAACAATATTTAAGCATTAAGTAGCAGGACAACTGCTAAAATTAAGCAAGAGGATGGGACACAGGAGGGTGAAAAGAACAGCAAAATTGCCAAAAAGTTGCGGCGAAAGAAAAATTAACTAAAGTCTCGACCTGGATGCGATGTCGGAGTTCAGTGTGGAAAGGGGTAAGCAAGGAAGGGTGTCAGGTTTTGCCTACGGGTATAAGTCTGGTCCTGGACCCCAAACACCGCGTTCGGGGTCCAGTGTGGAAGCTGCTCAAGAACCACGGATGCTAGCAGCTCCATCATAAAAGCTTGTAAATACACAGTGCGTAAGTGAAAATTAGCAAGATAATAATTAGCAGCACAAAGCAAATGGAGGGAGGAGCCGTTCCGCGAGCGGAGGTGGAGGCGGAGGGCAGAATGACTGCATGTGGCAAAGGAATGCAGTGATGAGAATGGAGTCTTTGCAAGGAAGACCGGTTCATGGACGAAAGGGCCGGCACATCATCCACTGGCCTGGATGGAAGCAGTGGGAGGCAGAACGACCGTCCCTGACATAGGAGCGGAGGAACGCACCTTCCACAGGACGACGGAAGGTGGAGGCGGAGGAACGTCGAACGGGGAAGCTCAAAGAACTACCACGCATGGCGATCGCCCTAGGAGAAATGATGCCAATAGCCGCTGCGCGGAAGCTTATATAAGCAAGCCTCTCACATGCGCAGTACCGTACGAGCTCGGCAGAGAAGACAACTTTCAAGAATTTAGGGGAAATCTGCTAATTAAAACAGGTAATGTATACAGGAGGCTACGTGTTCTGCCAAATTCAAATTCTGGCAAACAGCAAGAATGTGACCAGGATCCCAATTTTTCCTTTGAAGTGCCTGATTATGACAGTAGCATTGCTGTCGAAAATTAGCAAGACTCTGTGAGTGTCTTATGTATGAAATTGTGCGATCATGGAAGAAGATTGTAGTTTTGAAGGTAATGTATATATTCGTCGGCTATAAAAAACGGTGTTTAGGGCGAACCGGTAGACGGGGATAGTAGAACCTCGCAAACCTCAGATCTGCCAGGAAGCGCAGAAACTGAGCTAGAGACGGAGCAACCGGATTGATCTGCTGCGGCATACAGCCACAAAGCCATCGTCGCCAACGACTGTCATAGATTTTGTTGGTGGACAACCGGACAGCCTTAGACACAATGCGAGAGACCTGTTCTGAAGAAATGCTTGTTTCGAGTAATCTGATGATAGCAGTCACGCATGTCTGGAGCGTTTGGGGTTTGTGATGGAGCAAAGTTCCACGACGTTGGGACAGTAAGTCCGGTATGTCCGGCAGGCACCGAAAACAGTCGATCAATAGGCTAAGTACAAGAGGAAACCAGGTGGCCAACAGCCAGTTGGAAGCCATCAGGATGATGAAGCAACCCGGAGAATGAGCAACCTTGCGTAGGACAAGGGGGAGTAACCTAGGTGGACGAAACAGGTAACCGAAGAGGTGGCTCCAATCCATCGTTAGGGTGTCCACTGCCCATGCTCAGTCGTCAGGCACCACCAGGATGCCAAAGTGGGAAAGTTTGGTATTGAGCCTCGTGGCAAAGAGGTCGACATACAGTCGCCCCCATAGATGGAAGAGATACGTGCAAATTGATGTTTTGAAGGACCATTCGCCGGCTGGAGGAGACCGACGTGACAATGAGTCCGCAATCACGTTGCGGCTGCCCGGAATGTGGAGCGGTAGTAAGGTCGTCTTCACGCGAATGCACAGGACGAAGATGTCAGAGGTGACTTGATGGAGAGAGCGGGATCTTCTTCCTCTGTCGTTGAGATAGGCGACCGCTGTAGTATTGTCGATGTGGACTTGTACTACATTTCCCGTGACAAGGTGTTGGAAGTGTCAGACCAAGGAAGACCGCTTGCAATTCTAGAACGTTGATGTGGTCGGTGGCGTTCGGTGGCCAGATCCGGGATGGCATACGGTCACCGATATGAACACCCAGCCTTGTAGGGAAGCGTGAGAGATAGGTGGATGTCGGGCGGAGACTCGTGAAGCGGCACCATCCAGGTGACGTAATATACGTTCATTCATGACGGTAAGGTGTAGAGGGGAAAGTCGTTTAGACGCAGTCACAGCCGGGGGCGACCGGGCAGTCCATTCGTTGATCCTAAAATGTTGGAGAGATCGAACCATCTATCTGCCATACAGAACTAGTAGTGCCATGGAGTCCAGCAAACTGATGAGGGAGTTGAGTTGTGTCAGCATGTAAGTGAGCGACCGGAGGAAGATCCGTATTTTTAGGAGAAGAGACGATATTTTGTCTGGGGAAAGCGTGACGACCGCCTGTGTTAGATTGAAGGCCACTCCTAGGAACACTCAGTTTTCCAATGGAGTAAAGCTTGATTTCGAGAAGTTGACTCCAACTCCTAGGCGATGCAGGAGTCCTAGTGAAAAGTCTAGTTTGCGAGTAGCTGGAGTCTGCCTTGATGAGGGAGGATCCAATCGTCCAGTAGGCATCGGCACGTACTTCGTGCTGATGAAGGAAGGCAAGGACCGCCTTTAAAACCAACGTGACCACTCTTGGTGCTGCACTGAGGCCGAACAGGAGGCAGGTGAATTCGTATATTGTTCCGTTGTATATGAAACGAAAGACGGGGTTCGTACACAACCATTTTCAAGGTTTTTCAAGGCTAGTTTACGACCAATTTCAAGGCTCTTTGTAGAGTAGGTTCTCAAAATTACCATTTAAATTCCAGTATTTTGCCAGATGTCATCGTTGTCACCACTGAACTCTTAAGTTTGCAGTGGGAAGCTAAACCTCTGTAAACAATGATAAACATTACATCCTCTCTGCCTCCCCCAATGGACAATGAGGAATGAGAAATACAACAACTAACATTCAGTGGAACAACACTTACTCAGCTACTCCTTATGGCAAAAATTGCTTGCAATGCCTGGCACCTCTTTTTATGCTTCAAGTCCAATCCAAGGGAAGCATCGTTCACACATGAAATGGATTCTGCTCACAAATTATTTTTATTAATTTATTTAATTTTTTCGACTTATTTATTTAATTTTATACCTAACTTACTATTACTTTTATGGCATTAACCACAGTCCAAACAAAGTACCCTGACAAATTCACGGCCATTTCAAGGCTCCGATAACAAAAAGACTAAAATTGCAGGGCCTGCACCTGCTTAATTTTAGTTTTTATTGCCTAACCGAAATATACATTACCTGATTTATAATTAGCAGTTTCCCCCTTTTGAGCTTTATTCCCCTAGAAACTTGAAAGTTGTCTTCCCTGTCAGACTCGTACCTGTACTGCGCATGTGCGAGGCTGCTCATATAAGCCCTTGTGCAGTGGCAATCAACATCATTTCTCCACCTTCCAGAACCTAGCTCATGGAGGGGGAGGCATGGGTGGGAGTTAAGGTAATGTATGTTTTCAGTTAGGCAATAAAAACTAAAATTAAACAGATGCAGGCCTTGCAGTTTAGTCTTTTTATAACCGATGAAAATAAACATTACCTAATTTATAATTAGCAGACTTTGTAACCCGGAGGAGGGCTAGGTTCGGAGTTCCATTCCATTCCCGCAATACGAGTCGGCGTCCCCTGGACTAGTAAGTCCTGATGAAGACCATTCTGCTGCCCCAACCACTTTCACTCATTTATAACATTCTTCAGCCTACCGAAGGTCTATTTAAACCTTAAAGACGGCATGAGTGAGATCTGGGATGCGGTAAGCTATATTATAAGATTTTTTTTTTTAAATAACATCATCGTAAGCAGACTGCAGAGGTCATTTCATATGGGAACAAGGCTAAGAGATCAACTAAAAAGATGAAGCCTCTTACCATGTGGGAAAGTGACTTGACGGAGGTTCTTGAAAAAATGCGGACGTAGACAAGGTCTGTTTGAAAAATGCACAGGAGGAGACCGGAGGCTAATGTCGTGTCTGAATATAGGATATGGAGGAGAGTCACTTGGTAAGGTAGAACGTGGTGGCCGTAACGCACTTGACATTTTCGGAGGGTAGATATAACGAGTAGGGCGTCAGATTCGGAGGTCTGGATGCTATGCGGTACGCACGGTTGTTTTTTTTTTCTTTTTTTTTTTTTTCTAAATGTACGAAAAGGAGGGCTGTGTATGTTACGGCGAGAAGAATAACTACAAAGTCCAAGTATCTAAGAACTGGTATAGTTGAACGCCTCGCAGGGCCGGAAGGTAAGCGTGAAAGAATTTCTTCAAGGCAGCATGCAGAAGCCGAAAGCCATTCCGGTAGCCTTAGCCCGGTAGGGGGAACAAAGCAAATCACCCTCCATAGTTTTAACGTTAGGGTGAAGACCATGAAAAACAGGCAGAAAAGACCGAGCATTATCATACTGCCAGACAGAATAATTTGACAGGTTGGAAAGCAGAGGATTGCCTTTTGTTTGTTGCCAAACATCAAGAGGAGGAGCTTCAAAGGAAACGGAGGCAGCTGCAGTGCCATCATGATGGACGAAGGCGGAGGATGGCGACTCTGAAGTCATGACAGCTGGGACGGAAGAGATGTCGTTTAGTTGAGAAAGCAAGGAAGGATCTTGTGAAAGAGCAGCGGAGGCCTGAGTAAGAGATGGTGTCGAAGGTAATGAAGAACCTTGGTGTGTTAATTCGGGCGGCGGTAGCGGAGGTGTAAAATGGGTGGCAGCCGTTGCGGAAAGATCGTCAAATGGTGACGAAAGCGGAGATGGAGCAGCTTGGTGGACGGCTCTCGGAGAACACAGGGAATCGGCATTGGTAGAGGATCGAGGTGACAGTGGAGCACTAACTATAGAAGGAGCATTGTGAGGACGTCTGGTACGTGCATACTTGATCAAGTATCAGTAGTATGCCCGCCACGGAGTTGAAGGGATGGGGGATACCCAGTTGTAGTGAGCTTTCAAAAATGCGCAATTTAAAAGCTGCGAGTCGAACTTTCTGTTAGCAATTTCTAACTCGTTGGTAAGTGCTTCATTTGCAGCGCGGAGGATGGAGTTGTCGGCGCGAAGCGCCTCAGTATCGGCGGGTTATTGGCGGAGAACCGGTAGGTCTACTAGAGAAATCTGGAGGGTAGTGTATTCGTAGACAAATTGTTCTGTAAATTTAAGGATAAAATTAACGTTGACGGCAAAGTTTTCTTCTTCTCTAGCTGAGAGGTGGAGACCTCTAGTTAATGCTTCTCGCAAAACTGAGCTAGACGGGAAAGGTGCTAGCGGAGGTGCCGTGTTAGGCTCTGGATGATGAAGTACCGGAGGAGGAGGCCGGATGGTAATAGGAGGCTGTAGAGAAGCTGTTGGGCTAACTGACTGGTTTTTCCCGAGAACAGGTAATCGTGAGGTATGATGCGGAGGTGGCGCAAATCGGTCGTTGGCGGGCTTGTTTTATGCGGACTGAAGGACCAGTTGGGATGCTGGATTTACCGAACGAAACTGTTTTGGCAGGCTTATATCCCGAGGTACCTGGAATAGCAGGGATGATAGGAGGATAGGTTTGCTTGAGTAGGCAAATGTCGAGAGTCTTGATTCTTAAAGCAAGGGATGAGTGTTGCCTGAACCGGAGGCTTGGTAGGTGAAGAGGAACTCGAAACAGTAGATGGAACGGAAGAACGTTCATGTTTACGTCGTTTTTTCGTGGCTGCGGAGGCAAAGTTTATGCTTGGTTTGTCCGTTGCTTGGCCGGGACGCTTCCGTGAAGAGGAAGGCGAGACTTTGCGCAAAGAAGCTGATTTAGGGATGGTAGAATCGGAAAGACCTGTCACCGGCAAAGCGGAGGCTGCTGCCTTCTGCTCGGTTTGCATGTTGGTTAGATAGGCGGTGGTGTTTGCGGATTAGTATCCATCGTTGTGGAGATATTTTGATGCAAATCCTGCATTCCTTAGAAGAACGTCGCACGAACGGTGACGCTGGCAACACGGGTGTGGATCCGTTCTTACTCTTGTGGATAAATTTTGAGAATCCTGGGCACTTGCAAGGGATAGGCGAAGGAACGTTAGCTTTGTCTGGTAGAAGTGTAGGAGATTGTGGCGGAGTTTGTTGCGATCCGTCAGAGGATGACGATTCAGCCATTGCAGAGACAGTGCAGTCGGAGACCGACGGTTGAGCGAAGCGGTGGTTTGAATATTTTTGGCAGTACAATTCGTAGCGTGGCGCGCCAACTGGTGGCAAAAAGATGACCGTGAGTCATCGTATAGATGGGGCTTATTATGCAATCCTCCGCAGGCAGAGGGCAGACTGAGATGACTAGTATTACTAGTTGTAGTTGTATGTATAAACGACGGGGACCGTAGGTTATGGCGCCTCGACTCGCCATGAAGGTAAATTGTTGTGTTGTCCATTGTCGCATGCATATATGTAAACATTTATTTAATTTTTATCTCTTTATTTTTTTTTTATTTTGGAGAACGTAGGTAAGCGTCAAATTAAATAGAACATAATTGATCACTCTCTAAATGTGGAGGGATGGTAATGACTGGATGTTGAAGGAAGATCGGCCGCCGTGATAGGATGGACACTTCCTCAGTAGCTGCTAGAGGAGGGTTGAGATAAGTAGGAACGCTCCGCGTTCTAAAAGTCTGAGGGTAAAATCGGTGGAGAGATGTCCTTTGCACAGGAAGACGTTGTAACAGTGCTGGACGGTAGGCAGAAGGTAGATGCAGTGGATGAAGGTTGAACCGAGAGTGGTGTAAAACCTTGAATGACAGCCGGGATGTGTCGAAGAGTTAAAGGTGATCTAGGTGAAAGAGGGAGGAAGCCTGGTGATAAAGGTTCAAGGATGGTATAATGTATATCATAGAATTGGTCCTCCTTGCATATTAAGTTAAGAGTGGAGTGTAGCGGTGCTCACAGGTCCTTGAGGTGCCTACTGTTCTGCACCGACATCTGGTGTGGTCTCGGGAAAGTTAGAAGTACTTCGTGTGGCCGTTTTTACTCTTGCTGAGAAAAACTAGAATATCAGTCGCTACTGCACGGTTAGGAACAGAGCGTCAATGTCCTATCTAAAGTTTAGCACTAGCTAATCATTTTGGTTAACTGCCACCAGGTGGGTGGTTTAATTGCTAACCTTAGGCTTTAAATAAAAAAGATTTGTGTTTAGATAAAACACTAGCAAATTAAATCTCTCTAGAAGCAAACTGAGTTTAAAACTCTTGTTTTAATAAACAGGGGGAATGAAATAAAATTTACATTGGCAACTAGTCTACAAAATAACTTTGAATACAAGCACACAAGTAATTTACAGAAAATTAATTAACGGCAACGAATTTGAATAAAAATTCACACTTACAATTTCGAATAGAAAAAGTTCTTTGGTGTTACCTAAACACCTCTAAGTTAGAAAAAGTACCTCACAGTTTCAAGCTTAGTCTTAGTTTAAGATTATGTTTTAAGGCATCTTGCACAAGATCAAATCTACTTATTCACATTGAGTCAAGCTAGTAATAATCAGGGCCCTACCATCGAAGTCTGTGCTTCTGTAATTATGCTACAGGACCTTGGTGATCAAAAATAAATGCTTGTTTACATTTTGTAAGACAAACAGAAAGAAAGCCGGTTTTTAGAAAGGAGACTTTAAACCCCTAAGTTATGAGACGGGAGACCAGAAAATGCCGATGGTTTTAACTACACATAATCGCGATTCCAAAGTGAAAAGTTAAGTTTAAATCTTTAAGTTAAAATTTAGAAATAAAGTTCCGAAAATTAAAAAAAGCTAAAACTAGTTATCTAAACTACTATCTTGCCCGGCACTCGGACTGGGGACATCTTTGCTCCGACCGTCGTAGTAATGTCTGACTTGGGAAGTTGAGCTATGCTATGGATGCAGCCTTGCAGGTCTGTTTTACACCTGCTGCTTGGCAGCCAGGTAGAGGGAAATGTAGGAGAGGGTGGGGGGGGAGGACCCCTGGAAGAGGAGAGACTGACTCAGACCAGCCAGGCTGTCAATACCGGAAGTGGGCATGAAAGCGCGGACGGGCAGGGTAGCCTCGAGCTCTGAGTGGAGGGGAAATTGAATACTGTCTTTTGGTTGGAAGGGAATTGTAGGAGCTTGACGAGCAAAGGGAATTGCCGACTTTAGGTGGCATGGGAGGCCATAGCTTGAGTTTGGAACTCACAACAACGTGAATAGGCCTATAAATAAAAACTACGATATTATGTATCGCAATTATTGCAGGCCGGGGGGGGGCCCCCGAAGTGTTTAGCTCAAATCTTTTTACAAACGTGATATTTTAATAGGAGGATCGTTACTACGGTCGAAGTTTTCATAAAAAACTTGGCCTTCGTTAAAATAAAAACATCAAGTGTTGGGTTTTCAAATACATGTATGTGAGGTTAAATACCTCCTAAAACAACACTAAGCTGGTTGGCTTTACGCCTGGAAAAGAAATATAAGTAATTATAAATTTGTACAAAGTGTAACGGCGGACGCTACGACCGCTTATGTGCTTGTAACGCCCCCGGTTTCCCTGGTGTACGTGGAGTATCAGCTTGAGGTTTAATGGTGTTTACGATGACTTTTTACTTTCATTAACACAGCATGGGCAACTGTCCCAGCATGTGGCATGGAGCGCCGGTCCTAATTAAAGGGGCCTAACCTTAAACTGTCGGTATCGCTGCCACCAACGGTGGATTTAACTGTTTTACTAGCTAAAATTAAATGATGGGCTACATATTTATATTTTACACTAAAAGACAATTAATCAATCTAGCAAACGACTTAAGCTTAAAACTCCTGGTTTTATTTTAGCAACAGAGAATAAAGAACACTTTACATTATGGTTTGCTTCTGAAAGCTTTTGAGTACCAATTAATTAAACAGGCAACAAGTTTGGAATTTACAAAGTAGCAATTCACAATTCAAACAACAACGCTTGTGTTTGAGTAAAAGTTTAAATTTTCACCTTAGAAAATGTAAATCATGAGTGCTCCCGGAGACACCCGCAAGACTTGACAGCCGCAACTGATTGTCTATCTGACAGTATGTTTCATACACGATCAACTGTCCACAGTTATGTTTCTAAGTTTTCCAAGTACAAAAAGATCAACCTCCCTTAGTTCCCGCAGAAACTGTTCTAAGTAATAAAAAGCCCGGCAATTTTACACTTAGGCATCAGTATGTCTCAATTTAACTTCCACAAAGATCAAACCGTCATTTAGTTTAGATTAAAAATCCATTTAAAATAAACTGGACAAGTTGGTTTTTAGGAAGAGATGCCGCTACAGGCGTCTCCACCATAATTTCTACAAGCTAGAGAGTTAAGTTAAGTTTTAAACTAAAATTTAGAATATGGGGGTCCTAAACTGAACTTTCAAAAGCTAAACTATAACATACGAACCACTACCATTCTGCCCGGCATGGCATTATCCGGACATGGCGTCTCCACTCCCGACTGGCGTGACCCTTCTTTAGCTTGTGAGCTGTGCTAACGATTGAGTTCTGGGGCTGTGGTTTTATACACATAACCGGAAGTTCGCACGGACGCCGAGGATAGCTGCGGGGGTCTGATTGGCTGAGGGCCTTGAGAACAATGGAAAGTGGGAGGAGAAGTCGGTTGAACAAAGGGACTGGGTGCAGAGCCGTTTGAAGGAGTAGGGACATGTAAAGACGGAAAAGATAGGCTTGTTTGAGTTTTACTTAATTGAACTTTGGGAAATAGGCCATTACTTTGTATTATTGACTATGGAATGAATATTTACATGTTTGCAACGTGAATAGGCTCTTGTTAAAGCTTAATACTTGGCTTTGGGTAATGGAGAGAGCATTACTATTAAATTTTATAAGCTTTAACTGTAAACTGCAGTGTTATACACCACAACTAGTTTTGGCTGGGGAGGGGGGCAAAAAGGGGGATTCGGAGTTTTTGCACAGTTTGACTTTCGGATTGGGTTGGAACAGATCTTTTATAAACATCTTTTGGTTTTTATAGTAGATCAAGCTATTAGTACTGTTTGAAAGGTCTCAGTCGGGTCTAGAGGAGAACTAAAACAAACATATAAACACTGAAAAATTCGTGTCCGGTAGAATGCCAGGTCGAATTACGTTGGACATATGGTAGCGTTTCTGGGGGTAAAAGATTATTATAAAGTATAAAATGTGGTTAAATAAACTAGCTTAGTTGGATGCTATAACGCATTAAGTAACTGGGAACGTTTAACGTTTAAAATTTTGGAGTTAAAATTGATCGTTGTGGAAATTTTTCATATGGATTGCGGCCGACAAACACAATAAAAAATATCACACTTCAAATTGTTGTCTGTACATGAAATCGAGGTTAAGTACCTTCGCAGAGGAAGCTCCTCCTAAAATGCACTAAGCTAGTGTTTTGAGGCTTTTTGCCCTAAAAGGAAAAGGATAAAATAAAAAATACATAAATACAGAGTTTAATAATGGCGGCCATGATGAAGGAGTGCTTCGGTTGGTTTTGGCGAATTTCAAATGCAGATTTGAAGATCTTCCTGGTGGGAAGTCCAGATTTGGGCTTCCCCAAGAGGCTTGTATTTGGACAGGCTATTGAGGTTGAAAATTTGGGCTGATTCGGACCATTATTGCAAAACCGGCGAGATTGTCACAACCGAGGCATTTTGGGCGCCTCAAGAAAAAAAATTTAAAATTTTTTGAAAAACTAGCGTTTTTCGGTGGCGCTCATTTACAAAAGTGTTGAAAATGGCGATTGAAGAATTGCGTGCAGCGTCGGTCATTTTGGTGACTTTTTCAAAATGGTGTAGAGAATTATTGCAGAGGAAATTTAATGTTCTGTTTTCGCAGAAGTCTTGAGAAAGTTCAGGTCTATTAAGGGCCGCAAATTTCAAACATTTTGGTCCATTTTTCACAGAGAGGTGGTGTTTTGAAAATGGAGGTCTTTTTAGGCCTATGGAGCGCTAGCGAGTGCCAGTGAAGAAAAACTGTTAGTTACGAAAACGATAAACCCTCAGGTTTTTGATTTTTTGAGCAGAGGTCTTCTCTCAAATCTGATGGTGAAGACTAGCTTCTTTACAGGAGGCGGAGGTATGAGGAGATGCTGATGGTCGGTCGGAGGGACGTCCTCCATAGAGAGGGACCTGCGGAAGGTCGGAAAAGGGAGCGGAAGGCGGAGGCAACCTGGCGCTAAGAAGGAAGGAGAGTCCTGTGTTTCCATTCCTAAGGGAACGTGGACGATTGGTGATGGTAAAATAGGAGGAGTAAAACTAAATGTTCCGATGTTGGGTCCTGCGGCGGAAGGTTGTTCTGAAAAGGAAGTAGTGAAAGGTCCTCTGAATTTTTCGGAATGCTCCCCTCTTATTAGCGGAAGAGAAATGTGAAATAAGATGAGGAAAGGTTGCGGAAGGTGGTTGGCGAGGTAAACGTGATAAGGAGGGCTGTTGTGAAAGAAGACGGCCAGATCGCCGAACAGGAGCCTGGGAGAGGCGAACACGACGACAGACACCCTCCTGCGGAGGAGGAGAAGGCACATGTTGGAGGGGTGCTGCTGATAGTGGTGAAACGTGTGTCACAGTAGTGGTAGTGGAATCATGTCCTGAAACAGGATGACCGGAGGTTGAGGCATCTTCGTGAAAAACCGGGTCCAAAGTGGACACGGAGGGAATCAACCCATTCGATGATGATGATCGAATGACCCCCTTGAGGAGGTGGACTGCGTCGAAGGTACGGAGTTCATAGTCTTCAAAGTCTTGTGGCGACAGAGGATCCGTTAATGGTAATGCCTTCTGCGGGGCTGAAGGTATGCGGATGCAACTGGTAGGCAGTAATGCTTTCCGCGGAAACGGAAGGTATGCGGAAGCGGTTGGTAGGCAGGGATGCCCTCCGCGGAGGCAGACGGGAGGTGGAGGTATAGCGGAAGATCCGAAGGGAAGCTCTTGAGCGGCCACTCGAAGTGATCATCCTAGGAGAAATTATGTTGATTGCCGCTGCTCAAGGGCGTATATAAGCAGCCTCGCACATGCGCAGTACAGGGAAGACAACTTTCAAGTTTCTAGGGGAATAAAGCTCAAAAGGGGGAAACTGCTAATCATAAATCAGGTAATGTATCTTTTCGTCGGCTATAAAAATTACAATTTCCAAGGTTTTTCAAGTCTTGAATATTTGGTTTTCAAATTTAGGGCTTTTCAAGGAATTCAAGGCCGTGTACGACCCTTGGGAAGAGAAGGCGGACCGAAACGTGAAGCGGAATATGAAGATAGGTGTCCGCAAGGTCTATTGAGACCGCCCAGTCGCCAGGAAGAAGTGATACTCGTATGGTTTCGACGGTCGCCAATTGAAAATAAAAATTTCTTGACAAACTGGTTTAACAGTCGGAGGTTGAAAATAAAACAAAAGATCGCCTGTCTTCTTGGGACAAAGAAAAATACTGCTGTAGAATCCTGGCTGCGCCAGGTTGGATGCAACCCGTATAGCGTGCTTCACTAAAAGAACTTTGATTTTGGTGGTAAGGAAGTCCATTGGGGGTGTTGCTTCTAACCATGGAGGGGACCGAGTGGAGGTAACCGGTAAAAGAAGGGAGAAATCCTTGGGAAATTATGGAGAGGACAGCACTGTCGGTCGTGATTTCTTGCCACACCGGGAGGAAGAACTGAACACGGCCTCCTACTGGTACCGGCAGGGGGTGATTGTCAGCGAGAGGAGCTGGGCTGTTGGCACATCTGGGGAAGTTGTTACGGCCGCGGTAGTCAGATGTCGAGTTAGGCTGTAGGGGCGACCGCGTCCCTGTCCCTTGTACGGAAAGGGCGACCGAGCACGGCGTGGTGGTGAAGCGGGACGAGGTTCTGGACATGGTAGAGGCAACACAGTTGTCTTTTGGTTCGGTTGCGACCGGTCGCTGTCGTCAAGGGCCTTTAGCCTTATACGTCTTTGGATTCCGTGTGATGTCCAGATGAGGGGCGAGTTTAGGAATGATCCCCCGAAAGAGTGTTTATCTCATGAATTGGTCGATTCTGAAGAGCATGTCTAGTGGAATCATGAAGGCTGGGGACCATATTGAGCACCACCTCGCTTATTAAGAGCGTTGAGTTGATGAGTGCTCATGTCAGCCAGTTCATGGAGTGGAAGGCGGCGAAGCAAGCTTTGCGGAACACCTTGCTGACGAGAGAACCAATGTCCTTGGTTTCGTTTGGATATGGATCCATGGAGTTTTTCATACAGAGCATTGGCTGGCGGCCATGTTCAAAACATCAATATGGGAGTCCGCTCGTAGACCAAGTCACAGGAGACGGTTGCTATCACGTAGAACAGAAGAGGGGACCGAGATTCGACGGGGAAGGTACAAGGAGGTGCCGAAGATCAACTTGACGTCCTGTAAGGGCTTTTTGGCCAAAACCCTTTTGGAGAGGATACCGGGACTCCAGCGGAAGCGGCAAAATTGTGTGATGAATACACAACCCGCAACAAGCAAATCGCTGTTGACGCTGCAGCTCGTGTAGCAAAAACCCAGCCTGTCGCTGGTTCATCTGGTAATGCTTCTAAAGCAACCTCTAACCATCGTGGGGGCAACAGAACCCACAATACTGCAGCTAAACCGGCCAGTACTTCAGAGAGCAACGGTGATTCCACTGGTGGGGATTCTGCCAGCAGCAACAACAGTTTGACAAGCAACGTAGACCTTTTACAGGCACGCGTTTTTTTGTAAAAAAATCGGACATAGACGTTCCGACTGTCGTTCAAGACAGGCCCAAGAAGCCTCAGCATTCAGCCTGAGTGCCATTTTGTCTCCCCCCCCCCCCCCCCCCTGAAGTCGTGTTGTCAAAATATTCACGAGTGGACCGTGAATGATTCGAAATGCCTTGTACTTCGTGATACAGGCTCATCACATGATGTAATTGCTAGAGACTTAGTCAAACCCGAGCAATTTACGGGCGAGTACACGCACTGTCGTAATGCCCTTACCGATCAGACGACTGCCCACGCTATTGCTTTGATAGATGTGCAAACGCCGTAAAGGCCTAGCCAAACAGAGGCTCTGGTCTCAGACCACATGGGAAGTCACTTCCAAATGTTGCTTGGAGTACCGTCGCAAACCATCCTAGAAGAAAAGGGCTTTCAGTCCCTCCAGTCTAACGTAAACGCTACCACGCGTGCTCAGGCGCGTGCCGCCAGTCAACTGCCGATTGTTAAGCCTAATTACCATGAGGTATTAAGTGAGAGCGATGAGGAGTCCTGCAGTGATAGCGACTCAAGCATGACGATCCCCCTCGAAGCCCCAAGCGGTATTGTGGAGTCGTCACTTGTGTGCTCCACAATGGCAGCCATCAATTTCATGTCAATATGTTAACCCTACCAAGATACCCCTTTAACTACTAATAGGCTCTTCCATAATTATATATTGTATTAAGTTGCATCACATGACTTCCTGTTATAATTGTATTTAAAGAGAAGTAAACAGGAAGTTCGCTGTCTTATCAGCTGTAGCCTACACTCTGGTAGTCCGTGTGTTTATTACCATTGGTGCCCACGCTGGGCTAAGGTGTGTCCCCGCCTAGGACATCACAGTTGGCGACGAGTCCGGTACCTTTGGTAATCTTTAGAAACTTAAGCTTAAACTGATAGGTCTTCAACCACATCTTTGCTCCAGATTTGTGGTAAGTTGCAAATTTTTTTCATTTTGGCAATGAAAATTAGTGCTCTGAATTCCTATCAGAGTTTAAACTTTTTCAAACAGTGTTATTTTGACGTGGTAGTGCTGTGTGGTACGAAATGATAACAGTTAAATTTAGTACCTTAACAACTAGAACCGAAGTGGGCAATTGGATTTATTATGGTTAATTTTACCTTGGCAGTGTTATAGAGCGACGCACTGGCGTGTCCGCACAGGCAGTATTATAAACCTGAAGGTTCGAAAAATGCGCTGCTGTATTACCCCTTGTAAATTCGATTGTGCCATTGCCCATATTCAGGCTAGTGTGTGCCGGTGTAAAATTTAACACCGTAGGTTTATGCTCAAACTTACTGAAATCTGGTCTGTGCCGAGGCTTAGGCCAGAAGTGTTGTTTTGTAAAACGTTGCAAATGGTGAACGTAAAACATTTTTTCAAAGCCTAGTCCCTTTAAATTTAACTTGTAGGCAGTTAATTTATACAACTAGGTAGGCTACAGTCAAGCTTGATTTATTTCTGTGTTTAAATAAGTGACCGGTAGTCTTGAGTGCTCCAGTTTAATCCTTGCATGTTAAACAGGATTGTAATTAAATTTAATTTAATTTTGTAGGCTTATGCCAAAGACAGGTGTCGGTAGCAAACTACCTGTAACTGCTAAAGTTAGCAGTGAAAGTAAAACTGAAAATAATTCAGTAGTGAACGCAAGCGTTAATGAACTAGTTCTAATTTAAATCTAAATTTTGAATCTAGTGATAGCGAAGACGACGTCAACATGGGTTCGTCTAAAACCGCTGGTTTATTTTCGGAATTCGATTGCGAGACTGACACATGGGAGAAATACTCCAGCCGAATTCGTTACTTTTTTTTTGCTAAAGAAATACCAGCAACCAAGCAAGTTAATTTTCTAATGGCATCTGTAGGCCAGAAAATGTTTGATAGAATTCTGAATATCCTCTCACCTGATTGCCCGACTCATTAACATTTGATGAGCTCGTTAAAAAAGTTTTAGACGACATTGAGCCAGTGCCCTCCGTGGTATCTGAGCGTGTTAAATTCTTTAGAAGATCGCAAAAATCAGATGAGAGTATTGGGGAATATTTAGCTGCCTTAAAGCTAATGACGAAGTATTGTGACTTCGCTAAAATTAAAGACATTAACAGCGAAATGATTAGGGATCGCCTAATTGGGGGGATCCAATGAGAAGTCATTCAACGCGAGTTGTTGAAGCAGACTCTGGATTTAAAGGCTACAACATCCTTAGCTTTATCCTTAGAATCTGCTGAAACAGACCAAAGCGTTTTGAGAAGCCATTCTAAAGCTGTTAACTAAGTAGCTAAAAAATAGGGCAAAACATCAAGTAGGCCTAAATCCACTAAGGATTTCATTTGCTATTGTTGCGGCAAAAATGGCCACGTGAAAACACGTTGTAAATATCGAGACTATACATGTGGCCGTTGCCACACTGTCGGCCATTTAAAAGCCGTGTGCCGAAAAGCTAGTCATTTGAATAGAACTTTAAAATCACTTGACCACCCTAAAGCAAGTTCTAGCACAAATTTTAAGGCTAGGCTGAACACAAAACAAAAGTACAGCTACAAAAAACGCGTCAACAAACTCGAACGCGATAGCGAAAGTGATAGTGAAGAAGCCAGGATGTTGAAGCCGAAAATTCAGAGTCTGGTTCCGGGTCTGATAACGATTCAGACAACGACTATCTTGTACTGAAAAATAATACTCTTGGACTGAGTCAAGCTGCGGACCAGATTTCAATTCCCCTACAAACCAACAAAATAATAGTAGTAGTTAATTCTATGAAAATCCATAAATGAAAAATGCCAGTCTGCCTAAATGGTGTCAAGCTAGAAATGGAACTTGATTCCGGGGCAGATGCATCCATTATCCCTATTGAGTGGCATCAAAAATATTTTGCGGACTGTCCTTTAAAACTCAGTCCGTACTCGATACACTCATACACTGACGGAATTGAGAACACGATTTACACTGTAAGTCTGAAGGTTGAAGTTCAAGGTCAAATTCAACATTTGGATGCTTTAGTTTCAAAATTATATAAACCTGCATTAAAGGGAAAGGATTGGCTTTCTATTTTTCGAGTTAATTTCCATCCTTTTTACGACCTACAAACGAAAGTGAAACCTAAGAAAAGTGTTAAGAAAATTAAAACTAGCATTACGCCAGTTGACACTTCCGAAATAGTGAAGGGTTTCCCGGAGCTATTTTCCGAAT
Organism: Lithobius niger; assembly: GCA_023313725.1. NCBI lineage: Eukaryota > Metazoa > Arthropoda > Chilopoda > Lithobiomorpha > Lithobiidae > Lithobius > Lithobius niger. Next base: position 17,866 of record JAHWFP010233111.1, on the reverse strand, counting down.
GCATGGGTAAGTTTAAGAGTTTTAAAGCCAAAATTCATTTAAAACCTGATGCCAAGCCTGTGTATAGTCTAGTAAGACCAGTTCCGTTAGCACTCAAAGAAAAGGTTAACCTAGAAATTCGTAGATTGGTTGGCCTTGGAATTCTAGAGCCTGTGGAAACCACTGGATAGTGGTCTACGCCGATCGTCATAGTTCACAAAGCGGATGGTCAAATCCGAGTGATTGGTGATTATAAAACCACCGTGAACCCTCAACTCGAAGTCGACCACTATCCAGTTCCCACGGCCGCAGAATTATTCAGTGAATTAGCAGGCAGTGACACTTTTTCCCATATCGATCTTAAGGATGCATTTCTGCAAATTGAACTCGACAAAGAGTCACAAGAAGCTTTGACAATAAATACACCCCTGGGTTTGTTTAGATGGCTTCGCGTACCCCTGGGCCTGGCGTCCAGTCCTGGAATTTTCCAGAGGGTAATGACTCAAGTCACCAGTAAAATCCCCAAATGTCTCCCGTTTTATGATGACATCCTGGTGAGCGGGAAGGGGGGTGAGCATGACGAATCGTTAAATAAACTGTTAAATGCTTTACAAGATGAAGGAGCCAAACTTAGGATCGAGAAGTGCAAACTGTCGCGGCCTGAATTAAAATATTTAGGCCACATGATAAATGCAGAAGGCTTGCATACACTCCCTGAGGTTATCGAAGCAGTCACAAACGCTCCTAACCCAACATGTGTTCAAGAGCTACAGAGCTTTCTGGGTTTTGTAAACCATTACTCAAAATATCTACCAAATCACGCTCATATTCTGTCACCAGTAACACGTTTGTTAAGCCCAAGTGTGAAGTGGGTTTGGGGGGCAGAATGCGGCCGAGCCGTGAGTAAAGTAAAAGAATTATTTCTTAAATCAAAAGTTCTGGTTCATTACGATCCGAAATTAAAGCTCAAACTCGTTTGTGACGGCTCACCCTACGGGGTCGGCGCGTGCCTGATGCATGTCATGAAAAACGGTGAATCACGGCCGATAGCTTTCGCTTCACGTAAACTCACTCAAGCGGAAAGAGGCTACTCGCATTTTGACCGGGAAGCACTCAGCGTGGCTTGGGGAGTGAAACGGTTTCATGAATACATTTATGGTCAGCGATTCATACTGCTGTCTGATCAGAAGGCTTTAGTTTGGATTTTTGGCCCTAAAAAAGGAATACCGCAGATGGCAGCCGCCAGGGTTCAGCGTTGGGCAGTGATGCCTAATGCTTACGATTACGAATTCGAACACATTCCCGGTAAACTTAATTTGACGGCAGACGCTTTATCGCGCCTTCCCCTCCCAAATACCGAGGAATTCGAGAAAGCAGAAGAGCAGTACAATATTCTTGCTTTAGAAACTATTTCTAATCTTCCAGTTTTAAACGAGACACTCGTTCTTGAAAGTAAACGTGATAAAATCCTTTCAAAAGTTTATCGTTATGTGAACCATGGTTGGCCTGACAAATGCGAAATTCCCGATCTGTTACCGTACTTCACACGTCGTGCTAAAATCTGTCGAAAACGAAACCTTATTTTGGGCGTATAGAGTCCTGGTGCCGACGGCCTTGCGGAGACAAATCTTGAAAGATCTACACAGTGCTCACTTAGGCATAGTTAAATTGAAACGTTTAGCTAGAGAAAAAGTCTGGTGGCCTAAGATGGACTCTGACATTGAAAATAAAGTCAAATCATGCCAAAATTGTCAAGAGTATAAAGATACTCAAACGTCAGGTCCTAAGCATACGTGGGAATATCCACTAAAACCAAATAATCGCTTACACGCCGATTTTTTGGGGCGATGGACAATTACATGTTTTTCATTCTTGTAGACGCACATTCAAAAATTCCTTTTGTGCATAAAATGAAGTCAACAACGTCCGCGCGTGTCATTGACATTTTAAACAATCATATAGCTTTATATGGTTTAATGGACAGCTTAGTTACGGACAATGCTGCCCAATGTTTGTCCGCAGAATTCCAAAATTGGTTAAAATCCAACGGAATTAGGCACATGACCGGGCCAAGTTTTGCGCCTTGGACCAACGGTTTGGCTGAGGTATATGTCCGTAATTTCAAGAGAGTCTACAAGGCCGCGCGGCGACAGGGGTCTACTATTCAAGTGAGTATAAATTCTTACTTGTTATCAGCACGAATCACTATCTCCGCTACCACGCAAGCAACACCCGGAAAATTATATTTTAACCGAGAATTAAAGTCTCGGCTGGATTTATTGTTCCCTGACCCTATTGCAGCCGTACGCCGTAAACAATTAAAACAAGTACAGAGCACCCACCATCGTGAGTTGAAAAAGTATCAAATAGGTGAAAAGGTTTGGTATCGTGACTTTTCAACGACAAATGATAGGCTATAGTCAGTCGGTATGGTTAACCAAAAATGTGAAAATCAGTCCTATACTATCGTTGATACTAATGGTAATACGATTCGCAAACATCGCGAACAGCTAAGGTTACATACCGTGGAAAATGATTATCCAGAACAGCCTCCAAACGCACTTGTTTCGACGGCGAAAAGTAGTAATTTCTCCATGCATAATGGCAAGATCACTCAAATTTCAAACGCATGTCTTTTGGCGGCAAACAACGTGAAAAGCCAAGTTTCGCTGACGTAGTTCCTGAGCGTCGATCTCTCGGCTAATCCAGAAAGTCAATTTCTGTTACTGAGGGAAAAATTCCACCAATCCAACAGCTTGAAAAATCACCTGAGAATTTACATCGCAAGTCACCAGGTGGCAGGAAATCTCCAGCGAAATTACCCCACACACACGAAGTGGATGAGTCTGCTAACGTAAATAACAATCACCTTTGGCTACTACCAGCGCCCCTCTTGAAGGAAATTCTTAAGCCAGAAAGGTCACAATCTCCATCGATTATTACGTCACCATCCACTAAGCAATCACCACCGAAGCCAGGTCATGCTAACAAAAAAGTGAAACCGAATCACACAGGTTGACATTGCAGCGCAGCTTCAAAATGCTCATCGTTCAAAGAGACTGCGTAGAGCTCCAGACAAGCTCAATTTGTAGTTTTTTTTTGCAAAATTACCAGTTGGCTACAACTTCTTCGTTTTTTTTTGTTGTAATCCGTTCTACATGAATTAAATGATAGTTCTTTTTAAACTGTAGCGAGTAACGCTAAAACGTTTTGTCCCCTAGTTATTCGTGCAGAGAATCGGCTCTGTTAATTTTAAAAAATGTCCACCTTTAAAATTAGGTAAAAATGTAAGTGTATTTTGTTGTTCGTGTGAAAAATTAATTTCACGATTTTATCTTTTTTGTATCTTTTTGTCTTTTCATGTACCTAAACACTTCTGACATCGGAACAAAAAATTGCTTGGAGCCGCAATTCCCACTCCGGTGAAGCCTAATACAAAGCAACTTCTTTGGCACCGAATTCTTGATGCCAGATGTTTGTCCACAGCAATGCTGTAGCGTTTCAGCTGCAGAAATGGTTGCTGCAAAAAGAAAATAAACCAAAAAAGGCTACGAAAATTAAAACAACAACATTGAAAATTTAAACTGAATTTATTGTAAAATTGCTCCAGAAATCAAAACAGAAATGTAAAACTGGCCAAGTTTTCAGCCAGTTTATTAATGTTTAATTTTTTGCTTAATCATGTACATCTTCAGTTCTTTATTTTTTGTAAAACAGCTTTCAAAAATAGTGTTTAGTTTTTCCTCGAAAGCAAAAAATTATGTATCTTTCTTTAAAAATAGGTAGTGCACTAAAAAATACATCTTGCCTTCGTAATCATGATTTTATTTCCAGCAAGGCTTAGATTATTTTTTTTTCTGTTTTTTTTTTCTCGCTCGCTGCATTGTGGAGTCGTCACTTGTGTGCTCCACAATGGCAGCCATCAATTTTATGTCAATATGTTAACCCTACCAAGATACCCCTTTAACTACTAATAG
>JAHWFP010233111.1:0-11441 GCA_023313725.1 Lithobius niger | reverse complement strand
CTACCAAGATACCCCTTTAACTACTAATAGGCTCTTCCATAATTATATATTGTATTAAGTTGCATCACATGACTTCCTGTTATAATTGTATTTAAAGAGAAGTAAACAGGAAGTTCGCTGTCTTATCAGCTGTAGCCTACACTCTGGTAGTCCGTGTGTTTATTACCATTGGTGCCCACGCTGGGCTAAGGTGTGTCCCCGCCTAGGACATCACAGTTGGCGACGAGTCCGGTACCTTTGGTAATCTTTAAAAACTTAAGCTTAAACTGATAGGTCTTCAACCACATCTTTGCTCCAGATTTGTGGTAAGGTGCAAATTTTTTTCATTTTGGCAATGAAAATTAGTGCTCTGAATTCCTATCAGAGTTTAAACTTTTTCAAACAGTGTTATTTTGACGTGGTAGTGCTGTGTGGTACGAAATGATAATAGTTAAATTTAGTACCTTTAACAACTAGAACCGAAGTGGGCAATTGGATTTATTATGGTTAATTTTACCTTGGCAGTGTTCTAGAGCGACGCACTGGCGTGTCCGCACAGGCAGTATTATAAACCTGAAGGTTCGAAAAATGCGCTGCTGTATTACCCCTTGTAAATTCGATTGTGCCATTGCCCATATTCAGGCTAGTGTGTGCCGGTGTAAAATTTAACACCGTAGGTTTATGCTCAAACTTAGTGAAATCTGGTCTGTGCTGAGGCTTAGGCCAGAAGTGTTGTTTTGTAAAACGTTGCAAATAGTGAACGTAAAACATTTTTTCAAAGCCTAGTCCCTTTAAATTCAACTTGTAGGCAGTTAATTTATACAACTAGGTAGGCTACAGTCAAGCTTGATTTATTTCTGTGTTTAAATAAGTGACCGGTAGTCTTGAGTGCTCCAGTTTAATCCTTGCATGTTAAACAGGATTGTAATTAAATTTAATTTAATTTTGTAGGCTTATGCCAAAGACAGGTGTCGGTAGCAAACTACCTGTAACTGCTAAAGTTAGCAGTGAAAGTAAAACTGAAAATAATTCAGTAGTGAACGCAAGCGTTAATGAACTAGTTCTAATTTAAATCTAAATTTTGAATCTAGTGATAGCGAAGACGACGTCAACATGGGTTCGTCTAAAACCGCTGGTTTATTTTCGGAATTCGATTGCGAGACTGACACATGGGAGAAATACTCCAGCCGAATTCGTTACTTTTTTTTTAGCTAAAGAAATACCAGCAACCAAGCAAGTTAATTTTCTAATGGCATCTGTTGGCCGAAAAATGTTTGATAGAATTCTCAATATCCTCTCACCTGATTTGCCCGACTCATTAACATTTGATGAGCTCGTTAAAAAAGTTTTAGACGACATTGAGCCAGTGCCCTCCGTGGTATCTGAGCGTGTTAAATTCTTTAGAAGATCGCAAAAATCAGATGAGAGTATCGGGGAATATTTAGCTGCCTTAAAGCTAATGACGAAGTATTGTGACTTCGCTAAAATTAAAAACATTAACAGCGAAATGATTAGGGATCGCCTAATTGGGGGGATCCAATCAGAAGTCATTCAACGCGAGTTGTTGAAGCAGACTCTGGATTTAAAGGCTACAACATCCTTAGCTTTATCCTTAGAATCTGCTGAAACAGACCAAAGCGTTTTGAGAAGCCATTCTAAAGCTGTTAACTAAGTAGCTAAAAAATAGGGCAAAACATCAAGTAGGCCTAAATCCACTAAGGATTTCATTTGCTATTGTTGCGGCAAAAATGGCCACGTGAAAACACGTTGTAAATATCGAGACTATACATGTGGCCGTTGCCACACTGTCGGCCATTTAAAAGCCGTGTGCCGAAAAGCTAGTCATTTGAATAGAACTTTAAAATCACTCGACCACCCTAAAGCAAGTTCTAGCACAAATTTTAAGGCTAGGCTGAACACAAAACAAAAGTACAGCTACAAAAAACGCGTCAACAAACTCGAACGCGATAGCGAAAGTGATAGTGAAGAAGCCAGGATGTTGAAGCCGAAAATTCAGAGTCTGGTTCCGGGTCTGATAACGATTCAGACAACGACTATCTTGTACTGAAAAATAATACTCTTGGACTGAGTCAAGCTGCGGACCAGATTTCAATTCCCCTACAAACCAACAAAATAATAGTAGTAGTTAATTCTATGAAAATCCATAAATGGAAAATGTCAGTCTGCCTAAATGGTGTCAAGCTAGAAATGGAACTTGATTCCGGGGCAGATGCATCCATTATCCCTATTGAGTGGCATCAAAAATATTTTGCGGACTGTCCTTTAAAACTCAGTCCGTACTCGATACACTCGTACACTGACGGAATTGAGAACACGATTTACACTGTAAGTCTGAAGGTTGAAGTTCAAGGTCAAATTCAACATTTGGATGCTTTAGTTTCAAAATTATATAAACCTGCATTAAAGGGAAAGGATTGGCTTTCTATTTTTCGAGTTAATTTCCATCCTTTTTACGACCTACAAACGAAAGTAAAACCTAAGAAAAGTTGTAACGTGGAATGCTTAAAATAACAAAAAAATATAAAAAGGAAAATTTAAAAACGGGGTTTATTTTGAAATTGGGTAGTTTAGTGTATTTAATTATAGTTGCGGTACAATATAGTTGCGGTACGAAAAATAAAAAATAGTTAGGCGGCCAAATCAGAGATGGCGCCACTGGTTTCCAAAAGTTTTCTCGCCATGTGAAGTGACATCTAGTGAGCTCGCCATGTGAAGAAACGTGTGCCACGTGACTGGTGAAAGCACGTTGCTTAAAACTAGTCGGCAACATGCATCCAGGTTCTTCTTCGATGTCGTCTCTCGTACTATGACGTCTGCCAAAACGTGCCAGTCCAAAATGTAACACTTCAAATTGTATTTAAAGAGAAGTAAACAGGAAGTTCGCTGTCTTATCAGCTGTAGCCTACACTCTGGTAGTCCGTGTGTTTATTACCATTGGTGCCCACGCTGGGCTAAGGTGTGTCCCCGCCTAGGACATCACAGGTATCGTGAGCTCTAAACCAGACGATTTAGACGCTGCTATTCTTGGACCACAGTCGGAGCAATTTTTAAAGTTGTTAGACATCGACAAGAATAAATTTGCTGGTTTACAACGTAAATGTCCCTCTTTACAGTTGTGTTGGAAATACGCTGAGCTACCTGAAAGCCAGCAAGACGAAAATAAATTGTTTTTCGTAGACAACGGCTTGTTATTTCGCAAACCTTTTCGCCCTGACGGAAGACCGTTAATTAACCTTTTTAGGCCTACGCCATTTCTTCAATTCTCGTGCGAAAAAGCCTATGGCTGCAACATGGCTGCCATGAACAAGTTGCATGCCTCACGAAAATTAATTGTAATAAAAAAACTATGCGGTCTAGGAAAATAAAAATTCGCAGACGTAATAATTATATTGTAAATTATTGACCAGAAATGTAATTGAGACCATCGTCCTACGTTTTCATTATTTTAAAAAATCCTGAAGTTCGACAACGTGAACAGCGATAACGAAAGTTTCAACTTAACAGTACTCAGAATGATAACATCCACTCGATATTCTTCCGGAATCATTATTTAATGTTTTATTACCGTAAAAAATAGTTTAAAGTTGCTTTATTTCTTCGAGATTCACGATCAATTACAGCTCACTACCAAATCGTAGACGCCATAATGACCGGCTGCCCGCAATGCGACGTGCTGCTGCTGGCGCCAATGGCTGCGACCTTGACTCGCTTCGTGTGACGTCACTCACGAACTGCCAAAGAGTCACGTGCTGCGAATGAGCCAATCAGCGCTTGCGAGGCCGAAGCGTTTGAACAACTGTCGTTGAAACAGGACATTTCATTGGAAGAATACAGGCAGTGATGTTGGAGTTGATGACGTCATTTTTCGCGGGCCAGAAAATTGGGAATTCCCTCTCTCGAACGCGACCAAGATGGCGGCTGTACGTTGCGTCATTCCGGAGATACGATCGTTTGAACCAAGGGCTATTTTCAGCAAATAAACGCTATTTCACGTCCATTTTGGCGACGATGCCAACAATAACATTGACTTAAGGTAATAAACAGATATTAAATTAAATTAACCTAAATAAACCGAAAATTGACGTTCCAAATTACGTAATTCAATCGGAGTTACGCCTCCGATGTGCGCAATAGGAAATTAATTTTTTTAACAGGGCGTAGAACTCGGCTGAACCGGGCTAACGATACATCGTCATGTCGGCTTTTTCGCAGTGGAATTGTGATGACGATATATCATCACTTAGGCCTAAAAGGGTTAAGAGACAGTTGTTCTCCAGGAGTGTAGGAATTTAGTATTAAGCACTGCACATGCTAATGCATTGGCCGGCCACGTAGGGCATTCAAAAACTAAGGAAAGAGTGCTGACTAACTTCTACTGGCCTAAGTGCTTTACGATATTGAGACTTTCGTAGGCACTTGTTTGACCTGCCAAAAGAATGGCAAAACTGGGCAAAAATTTGTTGCTCCCATGGTGCTCGTGCCCATGGATGGTGAGCCCTTCAACCGATATATTATTGATATCGTGGGACCCATCAGGCCTACAAGCAAGGCCGGATTCAAATATAATTTATCATTATTAGATCCTTCAACTAAATTCCCAGAGGCTGTGCCCCTTAAAGAGGCCAACAGCCAAAGCGTTGCTGACGCCTTACTCCTTGTATTTTCAAGATTAGGCTATCCCAGTGAGTTGCAGTCTGACTTGGGCTGTTTTTATATCTGAACTCACAACTTTATTTTTGGAAAAATGTGGAATCAGGTGCGTAAATTCCAGTGTTTGTCACCCTTAATCAAAAAGCGTGGAAAGATTCCATAGGACGCTCAAAGCAGTGCTGAGAGCTGCCACACACGAGCATCCCCAAGATTGGGAAAGATGCCTCCCTGGGGCCATGTTTGCCCTACGTACTGCTCCCCACGAGAGCACTGGCTTCACGTCAGCCAAAATGGTGTATGGCCAAAATTTAAAGGGCCCTCTTGAGCTTGTAAAGGCCAATGGGTTGAACCCTCCGTCTTAAGAGTATATCCTGGATTTACTCCGATTCAAATACTCACGGGAACTCGCACAAGAATAAATTGTGAAGAGTCAACTCAAAAACAAACAATATTACGACACCAAGGCAGTTGAACAAAAGTACAATGAAGGGGATAAGGTGTTAGTCCTTAAACCTGCTCATGCCAATAAACTAGAAATTTATTGGGTTGGCCCATGTGAAGTATTGAAATGCCTTTCTGACACAAACTATCTAATCAAGAAGTCTTTTGGTTTGAAGAAAGAAACTGTATCATATAAATCTTCTTAAACCCTATCTGCCTAGGGAACGGGCCTGTAACCATTCCTACGGTGACGAAAGGGAATACAATCCCTCTAACCATGTGTGGACCGGTCAGCCTGGAGATGGTCACCTTACAGCCCAGGAGGCAACGGGTCTTTTTAAAAAGACTGGTGATTTGTCCGAATCACAGAAAAACGATTTATTACAAATCTTTAAAAAAGTGGACGGTGTTTTCTCCACTCTGCCGGGTCGTACCGACCTTATTACTCATGACGTTGAACTTGTAGATACCCAAGTTAAGCCCTGCAAATACTATCGCCATGTGAAATTTGAGAGGGATTTAATTTTAACTAAAATCAGGCGTATGCTTGATTTGGGCTTGATTGTTCAAACTGATTCTCTTTGTGGATCTCCAATGATCATTGTGCAAAAGGAGGACGCCAGCCCACGTCCCGTAGCTGACTACAGGGAATTAAACAAAACGGTAACTAAAGATTACCCAATTCCATACATCGAAGAGTGCATTGAGAGAGCAGCCAAGTGGAAATTTATTTCCATCTTCAATTGAAATTGTGGATTTTGGCAAGTGCGCTTGACGCCACAAGCTTCTTTTAGCTGCCACTATTACAACTCCCATAGGGAAGTTTGCTCCCCTCATGATGAACATGGGGATGAAAAATGCCCCATTTTGCTTCCCAAAGCTAATGGACAATGTCACTCGTGCAATGGAAGAGTTTGTGAAACCCTTCCAAGACGACACTGCTGTGGGGGCCGAAACGTGGCCACAGCATCTCGATAATGTTCTTCTGTTTCTCCTTGCTGTCAAGAAGGCCGGGCTCACTGTTAACGCAGGAAAGTCACAGGTCGCTTGTCACAAGGCTACCTTCTTAGGTCACAAGGTGGGAAATGGATCATGTTCCCCCTCTGAGGTAAAAGTCCTTGCAGTGCAGAAGTTTGCACGACCACAGACCAAGAAAGATGTCCGTTCCTTTCTAGGCCTAGTAGGCTATTACCAGCGCTACATCCCTCAGTATTCAGAAATTTGTGCTTGTCTGACAGACTCCTTAAAGGATTCACCAGACCCAGTAACCTGGGACGAATCGAAGCAGCATGCTTTTGATACTTTGAAAAACGATCTAGTGACATTTCCTGTCCTAAGAGCCCCCGACTTCAATCAAACCTTCATTTTGCAATGTAATTGTACTGAGAGAGGTATGGGTTGCATATTATCTCAAGAATTTAGACAAGATGAACACCCCTGTCTCTATGTGCATAGAAAGCTGACAGCTAGAGAACAGACCTGTGGGACTACAGAAAAAGAATGTGCGTGTTTGATCTGGTCAGTTGCTAAATTACAGCCTTACATTTATGAGACAAAATTTATCATTGAATCAGATCATAACCCGTTACATTGGCTCAAGCAACAGTCTGGAAAAAACCCCAGATTGCTTAAGTGAAGCCTTATCCTCCAAGACTACGACTATACAGTTCGTTACAAACCTGGAAAGTATCAATTGAACGCTGACACTTTGAGTCGGTATTTTGTTTAGATTGTATTATTAAATACTTCGTTTTCAGTGTAAAATTCTGCTGAGAACCATTTATTTATTTTCGAAACATGTTCTTATTTTTAAATTTTTTTGTGGTATGTTGAAAGTGCAACCACTACCAACGGAACTTTCAGCTTTTCCCGTTTCGAAACTTCTCACCTAAATTTTAAGTGCCAATGATTTTATTCTCCCTGTTATTATCAACGCCTTCCTTCGTGAAAGGATATTAAGAGATTTTAACGACACATACCAAATATTCATTTGGAGTATTCTACGAGAGTTGCAATCTGTCCCCGGTTGGCTCTTCTTTAAGTTTTCTACGAAATGGCTTTCTTTAAAAACAGCCGTCTGTCTACCCTTCTGCGAAAAAGGTTAACTGTCGATAAAAGGTTGTTGGTTTTTATCCACAAAACCTCCCAGTGTTGTATTGTTGTGTTTAAGTTATGGGTCCTATCTCAAAACCCTTCGGTGTCAAAAAATTCTCTTGTAAACCAAGTTGTCTGGTAACCTCAAACCATTCTATAGTGGTATGTTTTAACAGTGAATAGAGCTGGTCATTTTATGCGTCCCCAAATTGTGTTCAATTTTCTAACAACTAACGCAGTCTAGGTTTATTGTAACGCGTCTGGCGGTTTTGATCGCAGCCTTCCGGGATAAAAAAAAAAGGCTAGACTTGAGCAGAGGCAGACCAGATATGGGGCATATTACCAGAGCAATAGATGGCCTCATTTATCTGTTAATTCGTACAAAAAAATTAACCTTGTACATTCAGTCAAACCTAGTGTTGTTCCAATTTTTTTTAATGACTTTTGCCCTATTTTCTGAATGCTTGTGCGATTTTCCTGCATGAAGCAGCGAGGACAGCATTTAGCTAATGGTTGCAGAAATAGTGTTTCTTTTAACTTTGTAACTCTGAATTTTACATAAATTGTTCTAAGCCACAAAAACGTTGGTCCCCCAAAAAATACAAATCGGCGAAGTTTATTTTTGTAAAAAGTGTTTTAATTTTCTCTCGTGGATCCGGGGATAGGATACCATCCCATTGGCCTGATAAAAGCCGAGGTAATGCTTAACTCTTGTTCTTGAATTACTTTACATGGCTTGGCAGTCTTGATAGTGGCATGTATTGTGTGCACTGACCTTTTCTGTTTTAGCTTCCACTCTGAGTTCCCAGGAACCCCAAATGGAATCCTCTGGGTGGGGGCCTGTAAGGGCTTTTTGGCCGGATACCGGGACTCCAGCTGTCAAAAAACCTCCGGGAAACTTCCAGGAGTTACCAACAGAAATGGCCCATCACAGAATTTCTTAATAGCCACGAATTTGAACTTTCATTCTGCGAAAACAGAATTCAAAATTTCCTTCTAGTTCTTCAGCCACAAGCCTAAGGAAAGTCCCCAAACTGTGCCGCGACGCACACACTTCCGGTCATCGTAACTCCAACCAATTTGTACAAATGTAATCATTTCTTTTCCATTTTTAGGTATAAAGCCGACACAGTTTAGATTAATTGTGGAATAGGAGGGGCTTCCTTTGCAAAGGTACTTAACCTCATAAATAAGATGTGAACTTGTTGAATGTGATATTTTTTATCTGGTTTATAGCGCGCACAATTATATGAAAAATTTCCCACTTCCATGTTAACTAAGTTCTGCCACTGCTAAGTTAATGCCCTAACTTTAAATGCGTTCTATCATTTTTCACTAAGTTAATTATTTACTCTTTTGATACTTACACTTGCCCCCTGAACCCAACATGTGCTCGGACTTTAAAAAAATATTTAACGGCAATTTTTCTGGACGCCACTTTTTTTTGTTTGTTTGTAAATATTACTACGAAAATTGCCGAGGGTGACCACCCAACAATTTCCAACGCAATTCATTAAAAAGATCTGTTTTCCATAGCAAAAAACAAGTATTCTGCGCAAAACACTTCGTTCCCCCCCCCCCCCTTCAATAGTTGCAATACCTAATATCGTAGTTTTAATTTATAGGCCTATTCACGTTGTGAGTTCAAAACTCAGTTCCTAAGGCCTCTCAATTCACAAAAAACGGCAATTCCCTTTGCTCTTCTCATTGCCAATATTCACTTCCAACCAGATCACAGTATTCAATTCCCCATCCACTCAAGAGTGCAAAGCTACCCTGCTTGTCTGCGCTGCCCTACCCACTTCTGGTAGTGACAGCCTGGCCGTTTTTGGTCAAGTGCACTTTTTGGAGGTGCACTTTGCATGTGGATGCCGTGGTTTGCTTTTGTGGAGCATGCTTAAGTGCTCGATTGAACCGTCTTTCATTTTTGACTGGTGCAGAGAGTGAAAAACGTTTCATGTACGAGTTTCCAGCTACTAACTGGTCACTCGGGCGTTCCCGGAAGTTACGACTTGTAAGTTTCGGCGAGTTGCTTTTGCCGTACAAAATCTGAGCATTCACCACTGCTATGTCCATGAACCACCAGAAGACTTTGTGTGGCCAGCGCAAACTTCTCTGCTGTCATTTATACGTCATCACTTTGCGACCAGCCAAGTCAACCCCTCCCATATACCGATTATACTCTCCAATGATTGTGGGTCTGGTGAATTGTTTTTCTTCCCACTGTCCTTGCGTCCTGACCATCCTTCCCACTTGCTCTTGTTCATTTGCGATGGGCAGCGTCGACAAAACAGAAACGAGCCTAGTGTCTCGCCACGTCACACACAACAGGTCGTCTTTTAGTCTAAATAATGACTCTCCTCTTTTTAGTTGCTTCACTTCAGGTTTTCTTTTGCTTACAATGCTTTTCGGCAAGCCTCGTCGATTGGATCTTAAGAGTTCCAAACAATTCTGTTTTGTGACGAAGTAGGTCTTCAGCTGCTTCAACCCCTGTGTAGTAATTGTCTGAACAGTTTGTACCCAAATCCTAGGTAAGGTGTCAGTAACCTCATAAGAATGTTGTGTGTCAACTTTTGTTTCGGTCTTCCATTACTTTGGTTCCATAAATTTCTATATTTAGGGTATAGCCAGTCTCGGCTTTTGCAAGAGAATAAACCTTTAACCCAAATTTGTGGGGCTTGTTTTTCATATAAACTTTATTAGGCATTCTACCTTGACCCTTTATAATGGTTTCACCTAAAGAAACGTGCACATCTGGGTTGTAAGCAGCTCAAAATTTGGGCACTAATTGCATAAGTTCAGATATTTTGTAGAATTTGTTAAAGTTTGGGTCGTTTTTGTTTGTCACTGCCGTCTCCTCATCAACAAAGTGAATATAACGCAAAATTTGCTTAAACCTGTCACGAGGAAATACTCTCCTAAATGAATCTAACCTAGTTAGTTTTCCTGTGGTAGCCCAATATAAATGCAAATCAGCTTTTATTTGTATCAAACCCATCGCGATGATAAGGCCCATCCAAGTTTTCAACTTGCTATATCAGCAGGAGGAAATGGGCTGACATGTTTTTGGGGAAATTGGGCTTTGAGAGTGGCGTAATTTTTATTAGTGAGAACTACAATTCTTGCCAATAAATTGTCCGTAAAAAACATCTGGAACACATCTAAAGGCATTTTGCTATCTATATTTGTAGTGCAACCTTGATCGGGGCCAATAAAACGAACTCCCATAATAGGGAGTAGTTGGTCTTTCCAACCATCGTCAACATCACGTTGCGGCTGCCGTACATTTCCACCACGTGCGCGGCGGCCTCTCCCACGCCCATCTCTACTTGTAGTAGCAGTTGGTTCAAAATTGTCACCTGAACTATAAGAATTATCACTTTCAACTTCTGGATTGTCACTTTCAACTTCTGGATTGTCACGAGCAAAATCGCTATCACTGTCATCCTCAACAAACTCGGATCCAGCAGAAATGTCGGAGATTTCAGAATTATTCAGTTCATCAACACAAGTCAAATAGCGCTTACGCGATTCGGCCGCTTCTTCAAAAGTAAACCCGTCAAACTCTGAATCAGATGACGACATGGCAGCCCCCTGTTGAAAACGTGGTCAGCATATACCGACCACTTATCCGTAAAAATAAACTACTTTCGTCCGCGAAATTCACTAAAAAACTATGCAATCGGCAGCACTAAATGTCTCTGAACGTCGCATTAGGCTTAACTTTTTCATATGGCAAAAAGTGCGGCATTCAATCGTGAATAAAAACCAAACGGAGCGGCCGAAAAATGCAAACGATACGCCATTTTGAAGCTAGCGATGTCAGCTACCGCGTGACGTCACTTCCGGAATCTTCCAAAAACGCGCATGCGCGCAACGGCGCGAAAACAGCGCTACGGATAAAGTCGTATCTCGGCTGTTATGGGTTAAGTTGCTTTATTGTAGGACGTTTGGCTATGGGCCATGGCTCCAATAAATTCATTATTCCCCGGCCCTTAAGAAAAACACGTACTGCACTCTGATCATTTGCTTGATCGTGTTAGATATGGAATGTCCGTCATCAGCATAAGAGTTGCAGCATGAAAGCTCCTCGAGCATAGCGAAGCGAGCGACTCCGCTAGTTACAGTCAAAAAACTAATAACTGTTAAAAAAAAAATGTGGCGAGCAATTAATCGGACGAGCATTTACCGGGGAGCAATTAATCGGACGAGCATTTTACCGGGGAGCATTTTACCGGGGAGCATTTTACCGGGGA
>JAHWFP010233110.1:0-10393 GCA_023313725.1 Lithobius niger | reverse complement strand
GTTTTCCTCTTTCCTTTTGAGGAACGAATGGAGACCGGTCAGGCAACAGCCATCGGTCCCAGGAAAACAGTCGCGACCGACTGGGGTTTGTAGTTTAGCTTCAGACGAGCTTCTGTATCATTCGTTTTGCGATGAATAATGATACCAACTTCTCGTTTTTACAAGCTGGCTTATTGTTTGGGGGAATGAGGAGCTACTCCTCAGGTTCCTCCCATGTGGTCACCCCTGCCACTAAGTGTATTACAACCATTTTGACATGCATGCTTTACTTTTGGATCATTTACACAATAACTAAAAAGAATTGCGGTACGAATACGTTACTACGTCCGATACAACAATTTAATTATTGCATCACCAAAACACGACATGGAGACCGCCATTGTTTATTGGAACGCGCAGAAATTAATGCCGACTGATGTCAATCTTCGATTTCGACTCGCAGCCGATTAAGATAGCTCTATTGGATGTGAGCACTCGAGTGTCTGACGGCCTTAGCTGGCCGTCAGTTGTAGTGGCCAGCTAAGGCCGTCGGACGCTTGAGCTCTCACAGCCAATAGAGCTTTCTCAAAAGGCTGAGAGTTGAAATCGAAAAGTGACATCTATCGGCATTTAATTTTTGCGCGTTCCAGCAAAACAATGGCGGTCTCCGTATCGTGTTTTGGTGATGCAATAATTAAATTGTTGTATCGGACGTACGTAACGTATTCTTACCGCAATTCTTGTGTTTAGTTATTGTGTAAGTGATCCAAAAGTAAAGCATGCATGTCAAAATGGATGTAATTGCTCTTTAAGTTAATCCTTTGAAACAATTAACTTTAGTACCGTACATTGCGACATTGTTGCAAGCAATGATTGTTGCCGCCCACTTAAAAATAATTTAACTCCTTTCTGGAAGTGAACATTTAGGAAATAAATGCGCCTTTTCATCGTATCAGGCTGCCAATTTCGAGGGGCCTCGAAGTTAAGAACCTATCGTCGTTTGGTTTAAAGTTGTCTGGTTTAGTAGACACGGGTTGTTTTTGTTTTTTTTAGCTCAAACGCCGACAATGGCACAGTCCACGCGACTAAAGCTTTGTTGGCCGCTTTGGTGCCTCAGCAATAACCTCAAAACGGTGCGGCAGGTCTGGTAAGTGGCGTCATCTCTTCGAAGACTTTGGAAAAAGTGTTATAACCCGAAATTGTAGTTCAAGGCCGTCAATAAACGGCGGCATGGCAGATTAAGTAAGTGGCAGCATCTGTTCGAAGACGTTGGAAAAGTGTCCCAACCCGAATTTGAAGGCGAATTCCGTCTACAGGGTGGGGTACTTGATTGTACAACGAAATGACGTGGCCGGTGACTTGGCCGCCTGCTCCGTATTATATATGTAGATGAAGACGGAGATAGAAACACGGCGTAGAGATCCATCTTGCATCCGCAGTATTACTACCTAGCTCCAGGTACGCCAGCTGTATTTCGGTAAGCCTTGAGTATGGACGTTTGCCTTCAATTTGCCTCTCCTTGAGGTCATTGTTCTATGTAACGACATATAACTCGAGCGCTATCTTGATGTAAAACAATGTTACGAATCGTGTCTCTATGGTAACTGATTGCAAATTCTGAACTGATTGAACATTGTTGATTTCATTCCAAACCTACTTCCAGATTGTGCCTCGATGGTCCTAAGTCAACATTTACTTTCGGGTTACTAATAGAATTATTTCCTCCTTAATTCCCAAGCCAAAATATAAGTTACATCACGTCCTAGAATGCATATTTCATCATATTTCATCATTTAGCGTCGATTAGATGGCTTTCTCTTGTAATTGGCGGGCAAACACCTATTAACATCATTCCTGAATCATTAAGTCTATCTGAGAAAGATTATTAACGGCTGTCCTTTTTCATATGCACGCCATAATTACCACTTCCATTATTAAGTTTTAATTATTTAAGCTTTAATTGTCGCGTGTCCATCGTGGCAGAATTTGGTGCATCGGCTGGAAATCAAACTCGGGCCGCCTGCGTGACAAGTGCGCATTGTACCACTAAAAGGGAGCGAGGAGAAAGAGGAATATAGAGTTTTAAGGGGATAATGGTTAACGGAGGACAAAGACTAGAGATAGTTACACTGAGGCTGATTAAAGAATAAAAAAACTTAGTTGTGCCATAATTACTAATGGATTTGCCTGCTTTTTATTGTTAATGATTAGCCCGTATTAATTCTGAAAATGGGAGGAGAGTTGGAGTGTTTAGAATCCTTAACAGTAAAACGGTCAGGTACAAAGTACCCCAGTATACAACTGGAAAATACTAGTATCATACAAGACAAGTAGTATCTACTCCCTGCCGCAGATCAACAGTGTTATACTTCACAACCAAAAAGGTGTATCAGGCCCAAGATCTTGTCATTTGTCACCCTATCACCCTTATTTTCTCGCTGGGCTTTGCCACCTTTTCAGCCTTTTCAAGAACTTGAGCACATTTGCCAGACAAGACCCGTAGATGACTCGCCCCTAGCACCCATAAATCTCACCATCCTCATCGATTTTTGGTGAAAACCCGAGATTCAGGAGTGGGTGGACACTGGGCGGACAGAAAGGGCTGAGGTGGACACGCCATTGGAATGCATCCCCGAGACCCACAGGAACCTCAAAACCGTAAAAGACGGGAACATTGAAGGAGCCAAATTTTCAGTCTGTTACTGAAAATGAAAGATAAGTAATCTTTTGGAGCAGAGGCAATACATTGAACGTGTTACATGGTAGCAGGTTGTTAAATCCAGCTCACCTCATACCATGAATTAAATCGGGAAGCCACAGTATTACTTTAGAGATTAAAAACTAAATACTCAGAGATATTACTTGCGTGAGCGATGCCGTCGGACGTCTGTTGCTGCTGCTAACGTGAGATAATATAAGAAGGATAGAAGGATGCACTATCACAACAACGGACAATTCGTATAAAATTCCGAAATTGTCTTTATGTCATCACAAATTCTGTTAGAAAAGCAGATGCATCACTTTAAAAAGCTGATTAGCAAGCCCCAACCCCTCCCCACATAATTATGATATACATTCTAAATACTCGATCAATCCAAATCCTGCAGAGATGCGCCCTAGGCTCCGCAGTAGGGCTGCCCCTCAAGTTCGCCTTTAAAGCGCTATACCTCAGTTAGCCTTGTGCCCAAGATGTGTCACTACAGTCTGCCTAGCCAAAAGGAGTGCCATGATTGATTGTTGACAATTTGTTTTCCAACTTCAACAATACACCATAAAGGCGAAGAATGCACATGCATTTCCGTGGGTAGCTATTGTAAGCCTGTAACCTGTATAACTCTGTTTATGCATTACAAATGTCTCTCACTCCCTGATGATACGGTTTCCGACCTAAGTCCTGCTGCATTTCGGCTTATTTTATTAGAATTCTTTCCAAACTGATCCTAGCCCCTATTTAAGTTTGTCCTGAACCTTCACAATTATTCATCTCCATTCCATTAACTACGTTAGCCGGAGTAACTTGTTAAGGCTTGTAAGCATTCCTTACAACTTTATTCCTGAACCATAAAATCCATCCGAGCAAGCTTAATCCGACTATATCAGTATTTTGACTTTCTACGACCACTGATTTTCCAGCCCCCTATATTTTTATGTTGCATTGGCCGGGAATCGAACCAAACTCGTTGCCAGAAACTCACTGCCGGTGAAATTCACACCAACGTACACATCATTTTGATTATCAGTTATCTCCTTTTTTTTTTACCATTTGCTATTATACCAGTCGCGTTTTTTTCACCCTCCGCACGTAGCACATCTGTTACATCGCGAGAAAGCAGCCACTCACTGTTCAGAACACAGTTTGGCTCTTCTTTACCTACATCTAACTTTCTTCTTTGGGGTAGTATTAGTTAAAATGCGTTATCTTTGGAATGTCTGATATTACCTGTATTGCCATTGCCAGGTGCAGCAAGTGTGTAAGCACTCTTAGAGAAATCAGCTTCTTGCGGTAACTGCTCCTTAACTTTTTTAATCGAAATATAGATTGAAGCCCATAATTTGGCCCGCTTACGTATTGGTCATACCAGCCTTACTCAGTGCTTTCTTTTTTTTGGGGGGGGGGGAGGAGGTGGTTATCCCTCTTGAATGTCATTGTTGTCACCGGTGACTTATACGGTCCATCATGTGCTAGATATTGTCACCATCTTGATGTTGTTCGTTGCCGTTTTCTTCTTCTGCTAGGCTGAGGACATCAATTGGGCGATGAGTCTGTCCTGTCCATGAATTTTTAATTTTTATAGGAGTCACAAGTACAAGACCTAGATTTGGGGTTTGTTTAACATCTTTGCGGCGCATTGGCATCCCGCACCACTGCACTGTGACTGAGACTGAGGTTGGTGCAAAAGACCTAGCTGTCGACGCGCCATAAGCCTAAACTCTCCCCCCCCCCACCCATTAGGCAATGGCCTGTAGTGTGTAGGTTGAGCAGGCAATGCTTGTAAGAAACGTTTACCTAAAAACAATTCTTAGTGATCACTTTATGTTGGAAGCCATTATAGGTTATACGATGGCAGTGCACCTTCATGACTAATCCGTTCCTGGAGTAAATCGAAATTTAGGCGCAGCAACATACATGAGAAGACTCTTTTGCACGATTAATCTATTTGGATTAAACGATCGATTCTTGTGCATGTGGGCACGAATAATCGGAAACTATTCCGTTATTACTATTTGGTCATGTTTACGAAAAATATGGGGTTTGTCATTCTTCAGTGAATACGAAAAAACTGCGTTTCAAAATCTGAAGTTCACTTAACAAAAAAAAAAAAACACGAAATACAATAAGCATTATTATGCACTTTATCACTCGTGGATAATCTAGATAACATGTGGCACCACTTTTGATTTGAAAGCCATTAAACGAAATAGTTAATGCCTTAACACAACTTTTCATATACAACAAACATTTGAGTGATCTTAAGAAAATACAAGAAAGATCGGAAAGTACAGCTTTTTTTGTAAAAAAAACAACCGAACGTTTATAAGATTTGGTAGATTATAGAATATTAATCAAATGTTTAATCTTCCCGACATGTGTTAATGGAAAAGAACGGAAACTTCAATGGAACAGCCACTTTATATCACTTATATTGCTTCAATCGAGAAAATTGTCCAGCACAGTCCCAAGCAATTCTTTTCCTGTATCAACATAGTCAGGGTCTGCACAAAAAGAGGAAGGAAGAGATCATAGTTGTATCATCAATGTCCGGTCACCGACTTCTGTTAGGTCTTCCAGTCTCACCCTCCCACTCCCGGCCTCCACCGTATTTTTGTGTCCTCTTCATTCTTTTTACGGGTTTCTTCAGATTTTAACAGCTGGGTTTTTTCCTCCACCTGTTTCTTGTAAGAGGTCACTCTGTTATAACCCACGGTCAGAGTGGCTCATTGTCCAACTTCCTAATTGGCCACAGAACATCCAATAATTCGATCGTTTTAGCCGTCATCCCTCCTGTCGAATGTGGCTTGCCAGAAAGACGTAAAGCTTGTGTCGCTTGTCGATCTCCAATTGGACATATCCGTTTTTGTCCGTCTGCTCTACGCGTCCGTTACCCAATCAAAATCTAGTGTCTCCTTCGGTGCTGATACAGAAAGAAGGCAAAAGCATTCGCGACTGATCGAAAAATATTGAACTTTTTTTTTATTTCGTTTTGTTTATTCTTGAAAACGGCATAAGTTCAAAATGAACTTATCTTGCTGAGTAAATTGCAAACAAAATTTTAACATTTAGCATTGTAACATTTAGCCTGCACAATTTAACTCACCTTAGTGTAAATGTTTCTCAATGTATGGGATTGGACCTTAGCAGTTATTGCTCGGCAGGAACCTGGTTGGCTTTACTTATGCTTTACCGGTCGATATAACGTTGCTCTATCATTGTGGTCAGGAAAGGGTAATACACTTAGTACATAACTATTTTGATCGACAAGCAGTATACTTCTGCATCCCACACAAATTTATTCCGGATCCAGACACTGTCTGGGAGGAAGGACACAAGGCACAGGTCTGCCACGAGGCTACACGTGGCCATTGAACGAGTCTTACAGAATTCTATGTTATTCGTGTAGTATGTGGTTATTGTGATTCGTTATTCGTTTACTGTTGACGCAACTTGTTCGTATGAGTTTAACATAAATAAATAGTCGTGCAACTCAGTCGACACAATCTTATTTCAACACAATCACTCATATCAACCTAGCGATACGCTGAGTTTAACAATGACGGGTTGGTAATCTCACGTTAAAATATTACGTGAGAAGAGTGCAAATATCGAGAATCTGTGTTTTAACTCCTAAACATGATGTATGATGTCATACACGCCAAAGACCATTCGTTTTAATAACTCATGCCACTATACCGGTTCGCTGTAATTCTTCGCGGCCATTATATACTTCGCTGCCGTCGGACGTCGAGTTTGAAATTACGCATATATTATTTCGAATCATTTACAACGCTCATTAAATCTTCCTTTATGTTTTACACGAATATATTACAATTTTGAAGAGTGTAAATAGTGTACGTGGTTTAAGAGAGATAGTCCAGTTAAAACAGAAGGTATACGACAAAGTCAGATGAAAATTAGAGGACGAATTCGCCATTTTCAAGGGTAAACACATGTACTTATAATCTGGGTCGGGAAACGCCGTTGGGTCGGGAATTGTCCCAACACAATCCCCGCGCTTGAAGGTGCATCTTACCATACCAGGAGTGAGTAAACCATAAGTAGTAGGCAAAAAGCAAACGACTCATATAACTCATTCCATAGAATCAGACATCTGTCGCGTCGGAACAGGGTCTCACCAAAATGCATGTACCCCACCTTAGCTCCATCTAGCACTATTTAGTGCTATCTAGCGCTTGCTTGCAGGAAGCGAGGGAATGCACAAATAATTTCATTTACCAACACAAGCAAGCCACGTGCCTCTTTATTATCGAGTGAAAGTTGATACATCCTCATGCACCTGGGTGCAAGCTGTAACAGTTAACGATGTCACTGTCATTAGATGGCGCCACGGTGGATTCTTTATATTCTGCCATGGCGCCATCTAGTGACAGTGATACCGTTAACTGTTAAGCTTGCACACAGGTGCAACATTTTCACTCAGTAATAAAGAAACGCATGGCTTGTTTGTGTCGTTAAAAGAAATTTCTTTGCGTATTCCCTCGCTTCCTGCTAGCAAGCACTTAAGTGCTGCATCCTTTCATTTGGAGCAAACCGCCGTTATTAGGCAGAAATGTTAGTTTTTATTTCAGTTATGACTACTCCAGTTTATATTATTTCGAATTAGATTGAGTTTACGCAGGTTTAGTTAGCTCATATTTAGTTTAAAATTGGCCACTATCGTACGACGGGGTCCTAAGTTGGAGCAATCTTCCAAATTGCCTTCCAAATTGCCTTATTCGACTTCGAAACCCACCGAAACCCTCCACTACATTAAAAGAAATGGAAGTTTACAAATCTAACTCAGTGACGATTAGTAGCAGTATTACAAAGATTGATGCTTTTAATTTCAGTTCACGTATTTAGTCACTGTTTAAACCATGACGTGGAAAAGTTGAAATGTGAATTTGTTCTTAGTTGGGGTTAAGTCCCTCATACACACAGGTCATTTGCGAAATTCATATCTACTTGGCTGTACTTTGCTCGCTGCACTCTGGTATTTAAGTTATTTACTATTGAAGCTACATGTCCGACCTGGTATGCTACTCTTGTGTATAAAAACTGAAAATATTGGTTTGTATGGTGATGTAAAACAGACATAAGGCGACCCTTTTCTTGTCACTACCCCCGCCCCTCCACGAAAAACAAAATCTTGGTTTAGGTAGGAAAATCCAGAATAGGGCGCATAGGTTGAATACGCAAAAGAATACCTTCATTTAGTAGAAATAGTGAGTAAAAACTCCGACATCTGTATACTTGACGACCCAAGTTTGTGGGTCCATTTTTACAAAGACATAAGTGAGCTGCCACATTACCTCCTCTGCTTACAACGATGATTGCAACGTAACTATAGTACAGAACAGAAACATTGGTATCGTTAACTGAAAATTCCTCCTCAACCTCAACATTACAAAATTTTAAAAGAAAGCGGCGGTAAGGAGGTATTGTGCCTCGCTAAATATTTGAGATGGATCTGACAGGCTTGAGTGAGGCCTTGTGGTCTGCTACATCCATTATGATTTATGATTTATTATTGTTTTTTTACTATTTTTGTTGGTATCAGTGTCAACATGTTGCCCTTTCCTAAACAAGGAAAGGACAACATGTTATTATTATTATCATAATAAGAACATGCACAGCACAAAAACCCTGTTTCTTTTTTTTTTCATTTTAAGTCCTTAGAAACTAACTTCATTACTTGTGTTGACAGTTTTTATACTTATTTTCTTGGCCGATTTGCCATAGAAACCGAGTCGTTTCCATGACAATCACAATATAAGCTTGTTGTGTAACTCGGTGACGCGTAAACGGGGGAGGAGAGATAATGGGACGTGAATTAATTAGCTGAAGAGCAACAACTAAATCCCTATGTTTCTGTAAAAAAAATATCGGTATAATTTAAAGTTGAGTTGTGCAGTAATTACGAAGCCTTAGCCAAATTGCTTCCGTTCATCTACAACAAATAAGTCAACATTCTGCACAAACACGATGCCATGAATGTGGTTTTTTTTTCCCAAAGCAATTGCAATTTTTAAAAACGAATTTTATGTTCAATACAAACTTCAAACTGTAAACTTGAAGACTGCGAAAAAAGTGTAAAACTGGAGCCGTAACCGAGAAAGACGTAACAAACGTTTTCTCGTTTTGTTGTTATTCCTCGCTTGACTTCAGAGCCTGAAAGAGTGCAGGTGGGTTTTGAATAAGGGATCATTAGAAACAGAAAAGGAATAGGATGTTGTTTGACACCTTCCAATCTTGTGATATGGCAAGGGACTCCATTAGAAAGACGAATAAACAAAACCTGTCGTACTTACTATCCGGGGACTGCATTGAAGACCAGTACTCATATTATTTTCATCGAGATACCTGCACACTGGTTTCACTGCTGTCTCCGGATGCTAGATGGGTATTTGTTTATTTGTTTCGTAACAACGTGTTTCATTATGTGAATAGAAAGCAGTATTGCGTACGCGTCAACCAACAAAGAAATCACGTTTCGTACAATGTAATACAACTAGTGGAAGCCCGTGCTACGTGCGGCTGGTGTTTGATGCACCGTTTGCAACACTGGTACGGTTTAGTCGCTCATGTGTATGTCCATATTTCATCGAATTAAGGTTCTTCAATCAAATGTTTTTGCACACTGGTTTAGATCGAAAATCTTTTTTGCACCACCAGCACACTGTCAACGAATGGCAAGGCCGTTTAACGTATAAAGAAAGTAAGTGGTTATTGTGAATTCCTATGTGAAGAACAACAGTTTTTGAAATATTGATACACAATTAATTCTGTCGGGCCCACTGAGCTGCAGAATCGAGGTCAGACTGCAGCTGAAGATGATTAAAATGACAGGGAAAAATTTTAAAATGTTTGTTTTTTAGCCTACAACAACAAAATACGCATTTACGGCATTGAATCCAATAAATAATGAGCGTCGGATTATGCCGCATCATAAGAATGGCAAGCGCCCTGACGCTTTAACAAGAAAAGAAGGTATGTGGCTGTGTGTATAAGTCTTCGTTATCACTCTTTGGTTGCTCAGCTTTCGATATACAGAACAACAGTTTTATTTCTCTCACCAACAACGACGAACTTTCGGACTTTAAACCAAGAATGCCATGGTCTGCCATGTTCCGCAAAACTCGTATCGTTTGCAGTGGATTTTCCCGCGATTTAACCTTGTGAGACCGATTTAGCACATCTCCCGGATAGCTCTTAGTATTAACATTCTTACCTAAAACTACAGACAAATATGGTGATTATACACTTATTTATTATACTAAGAGCCTTTTCACTTTCTTAAATTAAAAAAATAAATCCGTGCATTTTATACAATAAAAAGAAGGAATTTGTATATTTACTAATTTTAATATAATTTCTTGTCACTACATAACATTGTTAGAAAAGTGTTTCAATCTCACTCTAGTTTAAATAACTCGTGCATTTCTCAGAAGTTATAGTTTGCTTGTTTTGTATAACATGTTTGTACTTTTGAGGGAAAACAATTAAAATATACACATACAAGTTAAATCGTTTTAACACGCTTTGTTAATAACGGTATTTAAGGGCAAGAAATGGATTGGTACGAAAATTAGTAATTTTTTTTTTATTTTTTCTTCAAATTATTTTCTTTTATTGCATAAAATGCTGTACGAAACGGATTTTAATTGTTTATTTTGTATTAAAGAGAGTTAAAAAATA
>JAHWFP010233109.1:7594-19699 GCA_023313725.1 Lithobius niger | reverse complement strand
GCAAAATTGTGTATTTCTTGATCTGGGTCCATTTTTGACCCTTGCCCTCTCCTTGCAAAAAGCTAGTTGCGACACTCTCCGCATGTGTGCCCATAGTACGTACTCTGTAGAAGGGTAGTTTTTTTTTTTTTTAAGTTCCACGAATTTCCGTTCGTAATGTCACGATTAGGTCTTGCATCCTGTTGGCTAGTAGACTTCGTAGTACGGTATAGGGGAAAAGCCAGCCATAACCATTTTAATGTGCTCTGCTCCCATAACCCTCGCGGGAAGGTTGCTTGTCGTCCTTGAACATCGTTGTTGGGTCGTATTTCTTATTACTCCGAAGTGCATTCCGAATCGTTGCACTAGCGATTTCCGTGTTGCTCATTGCTCCGAAGTGGCTCGCGCGCGCATTTCTCACTACTCCGAAGAGAGGCTGAAGCGCGCTCCAATGCACTACGTTTTCCCCGAGCTGTAGCGTCTGTAGTGTGCCGTTTTGTCGTGCGAATTAAGATGGAGGCACTCGATTCGACCTGATGACGGCGGTTTGTAAAATGAAAATGCACGCCAGGAAACATACCATATAAAAAAAAAAAATTACTCGGCAACAACTCTGAATAGCAATTGTTAAAACATTACAACCGTCCAATTATAAGTTGGAAAATAGGCAACCGCCTACTACAGTGGAAATTCATCGACATAATGAGAATTCGTACACTTTTTCCCACCACTCGAAGCCCAATCTGTTGTTTCACTAAATTTTCAGATAATCCGATCTCTTTCTTCCGATTGTTGACTAGCGTCGATACCGATAAAAACTACATGCTGTCTCCGGTTTTTAAAAAATGGCGTCTCGTGTGCAGACCACTGATCTTTATATTCCAGTCTGGCTCGCATACACCGATATTGATAGTTTAGTGCATCCGAAGCTGACCAAGAAACTGGAAGACGAGTGGAAGCAGCGAGCCAGACTGGAATATAAAGATCAGTGTCTGCGCACGAGACGCCATTTTTAAAAATCGGAAACAGCATGTAGTTTTTATCTGTATCGACGCTAGTCAACACTCGGAAGAAGGACATCGGATTTTCTTGGAAAATTTAGTGAAACAACAGATCGTGCTTCGAGTGGTGGAAAAAGTGTATGAATTCTCATTATGTCAATTATACGTGATTTGCGGGGTTGTCGAGAGCTTGTTTACGTTTGCTGATCACCGATATCGAGCTGCCGATACGAATACCGATTATGTCTCCAGATATCAACAATGATTGTAGCATTCAAGATGAACCAATTGCGGCTGATATCATCCCTTGTTTTTAACAATGAAACCCGGTTATCTTTGACGTCCTGTGAGCAATTGTAACCCCACGTGCTGAATAAACTTTTGGCTTTTATTTTAGCTTTTTTTAACTTCACTTCCCTCCTAACTCCCAGTCGACCCATTGACGCATCAATCGCCATGTTAGGTGCCTTTTTCATTAGAATATTCCGCCTTAACCCTAGCCCGAACTTAAATTCAAACCCGTATTTTATCCAATACTTGCATTAGCAGCATCCAGTTCTGTAAAGCGTTTATTTTATTAAATACCATTTCAACTTAAATTCAGTACTTTCGGCCAAACTGAGCCAAACGTCCATTCCTCTTGTACCCTCCTGTGACCCGAGCCCGCAGTTCAGGCAATCTAATAAATATGCCATAATGAGTCTGAACTACTTTTGGGGTAACATTAATCCACCATAGGTTTACAGCACCCTTGAACGTTTAGGTTTTGGATCAAAAAGTCATCTCCATTTTAGCAACCAACATTCTAAAACTTCCCACTCCTTCTTTCGTCCTCTTCAGTCATGTTGGTGCAAAGATGGAGAGACTAGAGAAGATGGTTCATTGCCGACTTCCGGTAGTATTGCCTTTCGATCACTTTCGAAGCACACTGAGTCCCATCGTGGTATGACGTCATAAGAGTCGTTTCCGTCCAAGCATCCCGGACAGCCAGTCAAAGTACTGCAGGGAAGCATATGACTAGTGGATTTACAAACAACGGCGTTTTAAAAAATAAAAGCTCTCTGTTTACATTGTTCCTCGATGAAAAAAAGCATTTATTTTGCTAAATAATAAATGCAAGCTATAATAAACGGAGATTCAGTTTTTTTTATGAGTTTCCGTTTCCGTTTTATCTGAAAGACATGCGAAGACGTGACATATTACGTCACTTCCTCCGGCATGGCTGCCTCCTACCCGCAACATGGACGTCTCCTTCGTTAAATCCTTCGGAGCCTGAACCGAAAGTTTAAATATGAGCTATTGGTGCTTCTTGTCCTACAAAAAATATCGTTCATCTTTGATGTTGTGCGCTCCATAAGGTAAACCCAGATTGATTGATTGCTTTTATTGTGAGCTCTGGCCCGCAGCCATGCACCCATCCTAACAAAAAATAAAACAACCAAGGCCTAATCCAAGTTCTCAACAGTGTGGGAAGCGGTACAGCATTATCAGTGCCTCGCTGACAGACGACACGAACTCCGCCATTATTGCACTTGTAATGTGTTTTCGCTCTGAATGTATTTTGCAATACAGCAATTGTAGCGCGCTACTACTGGCTACAACCGGGCCAGTGTGACGTCACAACACACTCCTGAACGCGCTCCATTGTAATAATGAGAAATACAACCGTGCTTGTTTGCGAGGACATACGCCCCCTGCACTGAACGGGTTAAAATACAACAAGTCTTTTCCCTGTATTTTCCAGAAGTTCGGCTTATCAATACGGTGCCTCAATTTCTATTCAAAACCTAAGAAACGTGATTCTCGCAATTAATTTTTTTTACTTTATTTTCAGACATGCCGGGCTCCCTCTCCTCTCATATGCACCACCTCACCGGAAGGGAGTTCTTCCCAATTCCTAGGGGCCGAATTTCGGATTCCTCTTTACCGTTCATCTTCAGTGGACGCCCGATGTCCCATGTCCCCCTTTTCCTCCTCTGATCCCCCTCGTTCCCCTACCCCCTTTTCTCCGGGTCCCTTTTCCCCAACGCCTCCCAACACCCCTTATCCCCGTCCTAGTTCCCCTCGTCTCGGACGACCCCTCTCTCCTCTCCTCCTGCCAAAATCACCTACTAGTTCCGATTCCAGCAATTTCAGTCCTGGAGCAGTTAGTCCCTTAGGTAAGTATCAGACTAAGTGGTTAACGTTATAATTCAATTTCAACCTGAACCCACAAACAAAATGGCTTCTGTAGTTGACAGCTTAGTGTTGTTACGTGGCTATTGTAAACAACCGTACGTATAAGGATATTAGAGAAGTAGACAAAATGGACGGCATGAACCGACGTTTTTTGACGTTACCTAGCGACGGAGGTATATTCGGGAAGCCGGCCGAACACGGTTTTTGGGGATGGTTACAACATCTATTGACAACTGGCGACGACTTTCAAAACAAAAATGAAATTTTATGCAGTTTTATGTCGCAAAATTTTTATTATCTTTAATGCCAATTTAAATTTACTTTCTGAGCTGTCACATTGGCTCGCACGAAGTTTTAATATCAAAAGTATGAATTAACTTACTGCTCTTTGGTTGGGTGATAACTAAACGCCATCGAGCAACAGCCAGAGGCAACAGGTGAATCAGCCATGAATCAGCGCTCTTAGTGGCCATCTGTACATTTTGCTTGTTGAACCAGGCCTCTACTACAGTACCGGACGGATCTTAGATTTAAAAAAATAGCATATGTGACTGGGTTGGACAATGTGGCCGCCAAAAGCGCCACCGATGTGATTGATTTGTCGTGTTGCCACTTTCTGTCAACCGAGGGTGACACCTTCAGTACAAACGAACGCTACCACTCTTTCTTGAAACACTTTCTGGATAAACGAACATTTCGCTTTTACTGAAGAGCTATGTGCAGTCGAGAAATTTAATAGCTTTGTGGGAAATGGCTACACGGAAATTAATCTATTTGTACGTGTAAGCTATTTTCCAGGTGACTCCTAGGATTAAGTTAGTGAATTACTAAGCTTCTTGTCAGTTGCCGCTATTTGGCAATAGATGGCTAGATTCACCGTACGTCGAAAGATTCACCGTTGCGATTTGCTTGGCCAATTTCCGAATAGACCTCTCAGAAATGAAATGGGCGGCCATTTTGTCTACTCTCCTAATATTGTTGTAGGTCGGGTCGGATAGTTACTGGCCATGGCTGAACCATAGGCCATAGTGACAGCCAATCACAGCGAAGCACAACGAAACACGCAGTGACATCTCGCATCGAAACCAAACAACACCAACGCCAGAACCAAAACAGCCAGCCTATACGAGCCAGCTTCAAAGGCGTAATCCTGTTTAAATGGGTTTAAGTGTAATTGCAAGTTATATTTACTTATGGCAAATTGTTAAAAGCACTTCGGCGCCAAAGCTATTCAGCATCTCAATCTTCACGTGCGCGTGTGGCGAGCAAAGAGGTGGTGAGTGCGTGGCTGGGGGCGACATCTACCGAGAACGCCAAACACCAAACTCACCGACTCAAGGCCAGCTGTGATTAAGCTTGTTGTGTGCCACCGCGAGTAGCGACAACATACGGGGCAGAGTGAAAACATGGCTTTCTACTAGACCAACGGAATACCTAGTGTTGTACAGGGTGATCCAACTAAAGTGTTATGAGCCAATATCCTGTGACCGGCTAATGAGAGAAGAATAATGATAGAAATAAAATGATGGGTGTGATGGGGGACGTTTACACGAGAAAAAAGGGATGACCTTGAGTTGATATTTTAAGGCCATCCTCGTCCTATCTTACAAACGAGATAAGATACAGCAAAAACGTAAATTAGAAAATTAGACGCAAGCAGTTCGGCCATTTCTTAATAATTATTTACGCCAATAACCCTAGTGACAGAAACTGAAAAGTAGTACAAGGTGCCTCACTGCGAGAAACCCACAATGATACGCAGTAAAATTGTGACTAATTTTCGACCCATTTCTGAGGGTTTTGTTCACCTGTAGACAAGTATTAAAGAAGCGAGAGACTCTCAGTACTTACAATAAAATATAAAAACAATAAAAGACAGGAGCAACTCCCACTAATCACGTTCAGTGACTCGCCAGCTTGAAAATGACATCAAAAGAAACCAGATTTAAGTTTTATGTACAGGCAACTCCCGGTATCTGGTTGATGGGACTTTCAACATGCCGGGTCACTAAACGCCACTAACTGGAGTTAAGTCTGTCTAGTATTGTGAGTACTGATGTTTAGTCATCACATTATTGTAATGTTTGTCTAACGGTGAACAAAACCCTCAATAATTGGTCTGAGATTAAATTCTTGGTTTGACTGCATATTGTTGTGGGTTTCTACCCGTCAGGAGGCACCTCGTAGGTTGCTACTTTACCCATTTACAGACAAAATTATCTGGTTGCTCAGGAAAACTGCAGGTCATCCATCTTCAGTCGGAGGATCCAACGGACAGGGCACATTAAAGAGCCAGTTATACCGATGCTTAGCAGTGATACCATACTAAGGGTTCGGAAAATTCAGTGAGTGTTTAAGCACAACTTTGAATAGCTCTGCTGAACTGTTCGTTGAGTTTTAGAAAGCGCTATGTGGTAATTTCAAAAAAATTCCAGGATGACGTTTCAGTGGTACTCCTGAATCGTTTAACTCGCTGAGCCAGACCTGCTTAAGCGGTTTAAATAAATAGAATTCTAACATAGTTCACAATATCACTAGCAGCTAAACGAAACATTGCATGTACAGAGATTAGGCTACCACAACTATGGTTACTGCATCGTTTTCAAGATATTATTATAATTATCTGTTTCTTGATGACTTACATGTCTTTGTCTTGTTCCATCTTTTCAGGTGCAATTCAACCAGACCTTTATAAAACCAATGACATTTTAGTCTTAGAAACAGAAACGAGTTCCGGTTCTCCTCGTTTTGGCCGTCTTCACTTCCGGCTCAAGTATGATAGTGATCGCTCTGACCTGATTGTCCAAGTTATCGAAGGTTAGTACAGTATCATCTGAAATTACCAATATTCAAGCTGGTTAAAATATCACAGTGACAGTCGATGTCTGTGGCCGAGTTTGGAAGCTTCTAGGCTTTGAGGTCAAACGAGGCTAAAGCAGTGTTCAGTCTTCATCAGAGTAACCTAAGAGAAAAAACTCGCTTGCAAAGGGAAGCAACTGACTTCCTCAATACTCACATAAGTCACCACTAAAGGAATGGACAGCCGTCTAGTCCGATTGAAATATGAAGTAAGAAGCTTGTGTGTGGAAGGTGGTTAGGTTGAATCCTATTTAGGGCTGAGTGTTCTCGTATTTGTTAAACCAATAAGTCCGAAAGTTCCACGCTTCAGTGGAGAGCCAATGCTGCCGCTGATCTTCTGTCACCATAGTAAGCAAAGATTAAGCGTCCATCGCCAGGAAGTCCAATAATGTATCACTTGGCTATCAGGTACGTCTCATATGTTTAGAAATTGGTTTACGCCTACCAAATGCGGTTCTTTCATACTTTCGTTATGCAGCGGAAGCTAGGGTACTAGACGAGTCTATCGTTAATACAAGACGGAGGGACAAGGCTGTCAGTTTAATCTGATAAAATACCGTGTGGTCGTTTAATCGGTCGTAAGAAGGCATGATTGGCTGGTGGCTGCCGTTTACTGGCTTCCCATTGGTTAATTTGTCGTTAGAAAGTTATGAAGGTATATTCTCGAAATGAAATGTACACAGCAATTGCTGTAAGTGTTGACTGTTGCAGCAATTGCTTTTCACATTTTATTTCCGAGAATGTACTTAAATAAATTTCTAACGACAATTAACCAATGGGAAGGCCGTAAATGGCAGCCACCAGCCAATCACGCCTTGTTACCATCGATTAAAAGACCAAATGGTATTTTTTCGGATTAAACTGTCAGCTCCCTCGCCCCTCCAACTTGCATTAACGATAGACTCGTCAAGTATCCTGACGTCTGCTGCTTAACGAAAGTGCGAAAGAACTGCATTTGGCAGGGGTAAGCCAATTTCTAAACATATATGACGTACCTGATAGTCAAGTGACTTATTATTTGACTTCCTGGCGATGTGCAGTCAATCTTTGGTTACCATGGTGACAGAAAATCAGCAGCAGCATTCGATCTCCGCCGAAGTGCTTTACGTCGCGCTGATTAGGCCTACCACCGCTACTATGCGAAGTGTGGCAGTAAAGGCGTAAAATATACTGTATACTGTAGAAAATTTGTGTTATTTTTCGCAGGCGATTAATTATGCAATCAATACGATCATCAAATTTCCAGTTGCAGTGTAGATTAAGTCCGAGGTATTTTGCTTTTTGTACCTTGATGATAATTTGGCAATAGCAAAGGTCATGATTTGTAGAGTTATTTATATGTTTAGTAATTTTAAATATCAGCTTCAGTATCAGTTGCCAAATGAGAAGTTTTATATGTATGAAACAAGTTTTTTCTACACTAATGTGCAAGTTATTTTGACTTAGATAGCAGTTTCATAAGGACACGAATTTCGTTGTTTTAATGCCTGTGTCCACTGGAGTACTTGTCAACATCATTAAGAGAACAGACAGAAAAAAATAAAAATAACGATTAAAAAAAAAAAAAGACAGCCGGAGTCAGATTCGAAATGCACCAGTCCAAATTTGTATTGGGTAATGAAATTTGGCGATCTAGGAGGGTTTATAGTTATAGTTCACTTACCCCGCATAGCATATACAGTCTACAACTCCGACTAATTTAGAGATTTGTAGCACTACACACACACACACACACACACACACACACACACACACGTCTAGGCTCGTCCAGCATTATTAGATTTATTAGACATTATTCGTTAATCATAACAAAGTCTAACTGTAAAGTTTTTATTATTTTCTTAACATCGTGATACATTGATCACATAAAGTTGTTATTAGCATAAAGCGTTAAATATGTATTCCATGTAAATTCTTGAATATCATTTATATAGATAAGAAATAATAGTAGACCTAAAATTCAATCTTGGGAACACCCAATTCAATATCTTTCCAGTCACTGCAAACATTGTCAAGTTTAACACAACATTTGTCAATGAAATTCATCAGTTATTAAAACCGTTCACATTGCCTTTTTTAAAGATTAGTCATTTTATTTGTTTTGAAGGTTTTGAGGCCATTGCTGTTTTTATAATACTATTTATAATTATTACCGTGAATTTGCTAGTTTTTTTCTTTCGTTTCAACAAAATCTTCCATTAGAAATCCTTCATGTCCACTTAATTTTTTTTTATTTTAATTTGGTTTATTATTATTTCTTGTCTATTGGCTTCTTATTCCAATTGTTTTATTTGTGTTATTTGCACTTTTTTGTTTTTTGTTTGTTTTATTTGTTAGTCATACTGTTGTTTGTCTGGTGCGAGTTTTTTTTAAGATTCACCATATTTCAAAATATTCTGAAACTTTATTGCGTGTCGTTTCCCAATTTCCTTTGAAGTTCTTTTTAATGTATTCATCAATATTTACCTTTTTATTTCCACTTTTTCCTATCAACAGGGTAACTTTATTTCAAACATTTTTTTCAACCATTTTTTCAACCATTTTTTTTTCATTTACAGTAAAATAAAAATTCATAATAATTTTTTTCTATTCACTTTTGAATTTCCTCTCTAGATCCTTTTTAAGTTGTGTGTAACACTTTTGTTATATCAGTTATTATTTTTTTGGGGGGTTTTAATAAAGTTCCACAAATTATTCTTTTCATTTCTTAATTTTTCGAGTTTATTTTTCTTTCATTCATTTCTCATTTTTCTTACTGGCTTCTGGCGTGTAATCATTGGTGCATAATTTTCGGCTGTAATACCACAACTGCTTCTATGAAATCGATAATTTGTGTGTTTTAACATGAAACTCCTTTACAGATTTAATTTCCCAAGACCGAAGATCGAGGGAAATTTGTTGGAAAGGAGTTGAGTACTAAAACGCAGAAATTATAAATTTCATAGAAGCACGAGTGGAATTCGGTTAGAGAATTTTTGTTTTTCTTTCTGCAAAACGATTCTCCGAAGTGATTTCGTTTTAGAGTTTCACTTTCGATTTACAGGGGAATTATCAGTAGTAATAGCCCTAGAGCTTTTGTGGATAATGGGCTACTGTTTTCGCACAAAGCCTGTAACCTGACATTAAAACTAACGAATGCTAATTATTTTGCAATTATATCGCGAGCACGTAGCGCGAGGGGTATAATTTCAAATTAATTAGCATGAGTTAGTTTTAGTCTGGTTACAGGCTGAGTGCGAAAACATTTTAAGCCGTATTATCCACAAAAGCTAGAGGGCTGTTTTATTGGAGTATATCCCAATTCAAAATAAATAATAACGAAAAGACTAAAACATTCTTTGTGTTATTATTAATATTTATAACGTAATGCTACGTTTTATTAGCTTATCAGTTTATCACTTCATAAAATTATTTGTCTCCAACAAGAAGTTACAGACGATACTGCGTCGGCGACTTTCTCCCTTTAAACACGCCGCATGAACTACGCATTGCTGAAATTCGCCGAGAGATGGCGCTGCGTGTGTTCTTGTACTAATTTTTAATTGTTTGCTAATAATTACCATGGGATCGAAAAACTAAAAGACTAACACGGTAAAAATTAATATTATTTATGCCAATAGATCGCCAAAGAAAAATGATAATATACTAGCCTAAAAAATTATAAAGTGTGATGTTAAAATATGAAAATCGTAGCGAATACGTCGAGTTTTCTAGCTGGTACATATACGGTCAAAAGCAGCAGCCATTAACTAGCATCTGACATCTGTTTTAAGCTTAGCTCGGAAAGTTGTGCATGCGTACAACGAAAAGGTACTGTTGTATAATCACCCCGATTATACCCCGGTGCATAATCGGGTGATAGGTCGATTTTACCTCGCTCCTCTACCTTTTACCATAATAGCAAGCGGGATATACCCATAGGTAATATCCCAAGAGCTAAGGAAATTATCGATAATTTTTTTAAACTCGAGTGTTTGGCCCCTATAAACTCACGAGTGCTATTTAGGCAGACATTAATTTCACGAGTGCGAACGAGGGAAATTATCTGCCAATAAATAGCACAAGTGAGTTTAATGGGCCAAAACACGAGTGTTGAAAAAAAATTGATAATTTCCAATAGCTCGCCGGGTATTTAGTTAGAGAATTTCTCGTCATTTTTCATTATTCGGCACTCTACATTACGTATGCAGAATTAAAAAAAAAATTATAAAAGTCGCTGCTGCCCTCCAAATATTGGCGCGCCTATTTGCACCACGGCCGCCAGGAATGAAATTGAGATTTGCCGCCGCTGTAGTATTTTTCATTGGCGCACACCTCCAAAGATTTTTACTTTAAACAATTACGTAATAATGAATTAGTAAATGTACTTTTGACTTTTTCTAAAATTGCAACAGTAAATGAAAAAAATAAATAAATACGTACTGTAGTGGAGCGTAATAAATTTCAAAACGGTGCTGAGAATTTGTTGCTAGGTTACGTTAACGTTAGGCCTACCGACGCAGTCCGGCTAACGAGCTTCGCCACCGGATTCTGCGTGTGGCTGCAGGCGTTGCTAGGTTACGGAAACGAACGACATAGTGAGTATTTCGAGAGAAAGGCCTTTCGGATTGTTTTTGATAGGAAAATACATACTTTTATTTGAAATGAATTCAACAAACGTGTCGTAACATGTCAATTGTGTAACGTTTGAAGCGAGTGACTACCGATAGCGTATCAACTTCAGAAAGCGCTCGCCATGTTTTGCACGGTTTTGTATTACACTGTGTCGACCAACGAAAGCAACAGGACATTGTTTAACTGATTTAGTTTTTTAATTTTGCCAATGAACATCGACTTACAGTGAGAATTTCGCTGACCGAAATTTGCTCACTTGATCGTGTACTAAATTCGCCCAATCACAACCGACTTACAGTGATAATCACGCAGTAGCTTTCAAAGGCTACTGCGTGATTATCACTGTAAGTCGATGTTCATTGGCTAACTTTAAAACTAAATCAGGCAATATCCTGTAGCTTTCATTGGTCGACGCAGCGTATTGCTAAACCTTGCAAAACATGGCGAGCGCTTTCTGAAGTTGATACGCTTTCGGCAGTCACTCGCTTCAAACGTTACACAGTTGACACGTTACGATACGTTTGTTGAATTAATTTCAAATAAAAGTATGTATTTTTTGGACCAGTAACAGTCCGAAAGGCCTTTCTTTCGAAATACGCACTATGTCGTTCATTTCCGTAACCTAGCAACGCCTGCAATCACACGTAGGGGTGGCGAAACCTTTAATCCGCCTGTGTAGTTAGGCTTAACGTCAACGTAACCTAGCAACAAATTCTGAACACCATTTTGAAATTTATTACGCTCCACTACAGTCCGTATTTGATAGTTTTTTTTTTTATTTACTCTTGCAATTTTAGAAAAAATAAAATTATGTACTGCATTTATTAATTTATTATTACGGAATTGTTTAAAGTAAAAAGTTTGGAGGTGTGCTCCAATGAAAAATTCTTCAGTGGCGGCAAATATCAATTTTATTCCTGGCGGCCGTAGTGCCAATCGGTGCGCCGATATTTGGACGGCAGCGCGACTTTTATAAAATTTTTAAATGTTGCATACGAAATTTAGAGTGCTGAATACTGAAATATGACGGGAAATTCTCTAACTAAATACCCCGCGAGCTATTGGAATTATCAAATTTTTTTCAACACTCGTTGTTTTGGCCCATTAAACTCACTCGTGCTATTTATTGGCAGATAATTTCCCTCGTGCTACGCACTCGGCAAATTAATGTCTGCCTAAGTAGCACTCGTGAGTTTATAGGGGCCAAAACACTCGAGTTGAAAAAAATTATCGATAATTTCCTTAGCTCTTGGGATATTACGTTATGATAATCACGCAGTAGCTTTTGAAAGCTACTGCGTGATTATCACTGTAAGTCGGTTGTGATTGGGCGAATTTAGTACACGATCAAGTGAGCAAATTTCTGTCAGGGAAATTCTCAAACGAAATATCCCAAGAGCTAAGGAAATTATCAGATAATTTTTTTTACCTCGAGTGTTTTGGCCCCTATAAACCCACGAGTGCTATTTAGGCA
>JAHWFP010233108.1:25848-48436 GCA_023313725.1 Lithobius niger | reverse complement strand
TTTTTTTTTTAAGTACACTAATGTTAGGCCTGTACCCGCAAAGCAATGTTTCATAGTAATGTAACTCAATGATAGCCCGATACACTTCCTCTTCCCCCCAAAAAAGTTTGAACAATTTATTTTCGAAGGACCAAAGAACTTTCGGACAAAACTACATTGAAAGCGAATAATTAGGAAGTTAGACGAAGTATTACTATTATTATTATTATTTTTTTTTTATTTTTGGAATGAGCTTCCGAAAGTGGCTGAGCCTTCCAGAGCCCCTGCTGTTGCATGTAGTGTTTCCCGAGACCTCCAAACTTAGGTTCTAAAATTCTTTGAGAACCTTTGGGACCGTTTAATTCCTTGTCCCTCAAAATATTTCGGTGCGTCATTGCTCAAGTTTACACGTGCTCAGCACCTTACAAGCCTACGTATAGGTCCAAGCGGTAACTGCGGCTACTAATACCTCTCATATGGCTTTGTCTCTGTGATCCTTCACCCGCAAATCATAAGATGTATTTGTAGCCGCAACATCCGCCAGTGCCCCACGTAGGTAAGGTGTGGTATTTAGTTAACTTCAAATCTATAGTTTAGGGGAGTTTGGACTGGAATCGACCACCAATATAAACACGTGGATAATTCTACCAGTGGGACTTACAGGATACCAGGGGCTCCAGTTTTGATTTTCTGCTGACTTCATGCCCTTGGACATTTTTTGGCCATGAAGGAGTACCTTTAATTCGCCTGAAAAAAAAATAGTTTTTAAAATCGACGCTCTCCTCACCCGCCAAAAATTATACAATTACAATTGTGTGCCATGTACAGATCCGGCATTCTCAGAATAGTAAAATCGTGAAGCGTCGTGTGGTTCCTATGTTACGACGTTCTAGTTTATGGTAATTTGAATACAACGAACTCGGTGACAACAGAATGTGAATCAGCAGAAGTCCGCTACAGAAAAATGATAGAAAACACATACAACGTTTGAGATTTTTTTCAGAGAAACTGATTTGCATTATTTGGTTAATTAAAACCCATAAAAAGAGTAACCACATAAAAAAAATATTTATATATATAAAAAAAATTGGCTGTGGACATTTTTTTTCCCCGTCGCGCAGAAAGGTCTGCTGCTAGGAAGACCTGCTGGTATTTCCGGTCCTACTCGATGCCAATATCCCCCCCCCCCCCCCCTCCCCCCAGTGTCTTGTTTTGTTACACTAGAGTTAAATTTTGAGCTTGCCTAAAATGTACTTTCAAATAACTTATCGGTACTAGAAAATATTGGGATATACTTCAATGTTAATTTGGCACCTTCACTGCCATAAAAACGTTCCTGAAATATTTTGTAAAGGTTTTTCAGGTTTCTTGACTAAAAAATTGGTAATCTTGACTAGAAGAAAAAGTACCGTGTGGGTTTTAGTTATTTATTTGTTTAGGTTATATTTTATGGTGTCAAATATTTAAACTGTAATAATTGTGTGTAACTGTTAAAAACTGCAACAATACTGTGTTCCTATTTTTTAAAAGAAATTGTTTTAAGCTTCATAGGGTATGCATATATTCAACTGAAAATTATCTTCGCTGCACCGTACTTTGGTTGCGTTTTCACTGAAAAATACTTCGACGCAAAATTTTTGGTCTTTCGGCTGGAAATTTAAATTTTGCCCCATGGATTGGAAGGGCGTGTTTATGCAACAACTCGCCTTTGCATTCTCGCAACTGGATATTTATTGCGATGGCAGAGGTATCGTTGCCATGGTACGTAACACCACTACCTCGGTTAGTTAAATCCGACATCGTTTGAGTAAATGCTTGCAGTCTTATAATCCTTGCCAATAAGATAAAGAATTCCTTTGACGAATCAATTTTCTCATTTGCTTCTGAACTCGCATTATTGACTATTTTCGTGGCGAGCAGGTCGAGCTAAAACCGCCGCCATTTTGGAATTTCAGAGGAGTTTTGGCATAGATTATAAAGTTAACTAGATATAGCATCTTACTTCTTTCGGTTCTATGCGGGGCCCTAGCGGCAGTTGCGGCTACAAATCACTCTGATAATGCTTTGCCGTCGCGCTGGTGCAAAAGCATTAGCAGAGGCGTTAGTAGCCGCATCTACCGCTACGGCCCCGCGTAGAACTGGAAGACGTAAGATGCTGTATCTAACTTTCTAATCTAGGGTTCCTGCTTTTAACTGCGAGTAATGACTAAACGCTCCCGTATTGAAAGTGAAAAGCTAGCTTGAACATCCGGAAAGTGGTGTGTGAGGCCTTGCCTGCATCGTAAAACTGTCATTTGGTTTTGTAATTTTACTCTTTGATGGGCCACGTGCGTATGAAATTCGTTCGACGGCCTCTTCTACTTGTTTGCAGTAAATTTTCTTTCCTGTTTCCTTGCTTCCTTCCTTAAACTTTGGTGTCGGCAAAATGCCTAAATCAACATTTTTTGTTTAGCCTACTTTGTAATGAGCAAGCTAGTCTACCTCCCGTTGACTTTTAGGTATAGCCTCCCGTTTGAAATAACCCGGAAGAGTTGAATGTCGTCGTACCTTGCTTGTTGACATGGCCCTTTTCGACTAGATCGTCCTGGTGTCTGAAAGTTGGCTCGGCTTGTTTGTTGTATTGGTTTCTTGGCTAAGCTAAAAAGATGTTGGTTATCTGCTTTATAGTAGGGAGTGTCGTAAAGTGATAGATACTGCGTCAAGGTCACGCTTTATTTAGTTCCTTTGGTTTGAGGTGGCGAACGGTAAATACAAATTAAGGCGTGGGAGATTTAGTTTACATGGATTAAATGATATTGAGCCTGCCCAGAAATTCTAAAAGTATGCTAAACTAATACATAGTTTAACAAAGATTGTCATTTTTGGGTTAATTTTTCCCCAGCCCCCTATTCCGGGTGCCAATTGTTGTGGCATAGGTTTAAGGTTTTATTGCATAAATGCCACTTTTGTGCTGATTCCATGAAAATTCATCGCACGGACAATTCCTAGCATGTTAGTTCTTCGCAATTCGCATGTCAATTTCTTGCATGAAAACCTCAGAATCTGAGCGTATCATGATAGTTTGGTTAGTCGGGTGCTTACCTTCAGGTGCGA
This sequence comes from Lithobius niger, assembly GCA_023313725.1. Classification (NCBI taxonomy): domain Eukaryota; kingdom Metazoa; phylum Arthropoda; class Chilopoda; order Lithobiomorpha; family Lithobiidae; genus Lithobius; species Lithobius niger. The sequence goes on along the minus strand of JAHWFP010233108.1, from coordinate 45,364 downwards.
AAAAATAATACTTGAAACATGCAAGTTCAGCACAGCAGACTGCAAGCAAGCAGTAATTTTTTTTTTAATTCTACTAAGTTGGAAATAAGGCATCACCCATATTGTGCCTTCCACACCTGCGAAAAATATGTTTGCCCAGCGCGTTTTTTGAGAAAGAGATCCTTATCTTGTTATGGCCCCTCCTTTGATTCCCTCCCAGGGACACCTCCCGCGTTGGGCGTATATCTCTCTCCCGCGGTCCTATGCCAGGCTCGCAATTTCTTTAGTTCAAAGAGGAACGGAAATAGGATATCAATAACTTAAAATTTGAAGCTATTTTTGAAAACAGCACCCAAGTTTAGACGTTGTACATTTTTTATTTTTTATTGTCATATTTCAAATATATTTCCATCTCTATTTGAAATACGTGTGTAACCCTGAGCAGGGGAATTAATGTACCATCCTTTGAAAACGAAAAGAAGATATTACCGTTGTCGGGTAATTGGCTCGATATTTTAAATTCGAAAATTGGTGACTTAATTCCCCATGCACTCACAGGCATGCTCACGTTCGGAAATAGGTGAATTGCTGGTGATCAACGTTCAGCGAAAAAATGTGCATCTTGTGTCTTGAACAAATTGTACGTAAATGTGAACATCAAGCGCCTAAACTCGCTGAAATAAGGTGTTATGTGAATTGTAAGAATGAGCCCACACGTACAACCATACGCTGTCTATACTATTCAGGCATACCGAAAATGTATCAGTGGTTTGTTTGCTAAAAATTAATTCAGTGGTTTTCAGGAGCGATACTAAAAAAATTGACGCAAGAGGTCGGTGTTTTTTTTTATTTTTACGTTTTATTCGTGATTTGTCAGATGCGGGCGATGAATTTTTTTTTTTACCAAACAAAATGAAATCGGTAGCATATATTTTGTTGTGGTGTACAATATCTAAGTTTTAATGCCAGAATCAGCGTGCAAAAGTTGCACATTTGATGAAAGTTATTCTTTAGTTTAGTTCCAAGTTTTTAGTTGTGACGTGCCTCTGAACGGCCCTTACATACTTTTCGAGGAGATCACGTGAATGGAGCAAAGAGCTCGTGTGGTCATCTGTTCCAGGTAATGTTTGGTGAAAGTGCTGATTCGTGATCGGATTTTTTTTAGACAATGTCATAAAAAACTTTTCATGCGCTAAGGAATAAACCCATGCGTGCGCTCCTGAGAACCACTTAATTAACTTTTAGCGGCATTAAGAATCGTTCGTCTTATTCTTATAAAAGTCTATTGAAATTAAGCCTTCCTTATAATTTTTTTTTAGCTAAGTAGGGTTTCAGTTAAATAGCTTTTGCTCTTCTTTTGACAATTTTTATTTTTTAAATGTTTGTAAGACGAAGAAAGAGATAATTGGTGCTTAAAAATGACCTTCCCTGGTGCCTGAAACCGTGACCTTAATTCGTTTTTCAGAAGCCGCCTTTTCCCCTCTGTTTGCTGCTGTGTGTGGGTTAACGTGGAGATTCATCTTCCCATTGGTGGCGGCTTGTTAGAAAGCTCCACTTTCACTAATAAAGAATGGCTTGCCTTATATTTTGCCGTTGGTTTGGGTTTTTTAATGCTTGAGTAATCACACAGTTGGGGTTCGAACCTGCGACCACTTGGTTCGGAGAACAATGCTGCACTTTGGTCGGGGGTCCTTGAGACCCCCCCCCCCCCCCCCCACAATGCCCCGCTTAAGAGTCAAGTAGATAGATTTTGTTGCATTTGGAACATCCTGCTGAAATTGGTAGGTGATGTGAATGAACATTGAGTTGAATGTTTATGTTAAATGTTGAAAGTTAAATGTTAAATGTTGACTTTTTTTTCCAATCATATCATTCTCTGTTGCAGGTGGGTTGATTCTCACTAACTAATTTAACAAATTGAATTTGCTAATCATAGTCATCGTCCACAAGTGGAATTTTTCACTTCTTGATGGCTGTTCTGTGTTTCTTTAATTTAAAAAATAAGGTCGAATATGAATCGGCTACACAAGCTCCTGACAGTTATCAAATCTGGGTGGGTTTTTTTTTAAAGAGTCTTTTCATCCAAACAGATGTAGTACATAATAATCAACATAATAAGATCCTAGAAACGAAGAACAGCGAGAGTGATGTTTTTTAAAACCGTTACGAAACTTAACAATCGCTTTAAATTTGCGGGCGTGCACCACGCCTATCTTGCAAAAGTGGTCGGCAACAATACGACCACTGTCAATGATAACGAAATATGCGGTATTGTCGGCGATTTACTTACTTCCAGACTGAAAAATGACAAAGCCAACATGAACATAGAAGAAAAGAATTCATCATAAAAAGGGGGTTACTTAAAAAGGGAAATCGGGGGGAGGGAGTTTTTAGTCAAAGGATGCACTGATTGAGTGAGCGAAGCAAACCAAAATATATGTTGTAAGACTGTCTTGAGTGTCATCAAGGAAGTAACATTTTTGGCCAGCAGCGAAAAATTCTGTTGTGCAATGATGCTTGAGCACGCCGATTTTAAAATGGTGCAGAGTCGAGTCACATGATGCACTGATTGAGTGAGCGAAGTGAACGAAACTCGGCATTTGTGTGCACCACCAATGTGCGCAAAAATCTGATTAAGGAAACTTAATTCGGTGAAATAGGGACATTCAGAAGAGCGACCGAACCGTACCAGTGTTGTTAACACTTCTCCTCTAGTCGTATAATAATAATGGGTTATTGCAAATGGTGTAGGTTAGGTAGAGTGGCATCACTTAATGCTTCTGTGAAGAGATGTACAGTTCATTAGTGAACGTTGATGACTTAAAGAGGTACAAACAGATCAATAGATCTGAGTCAGTCACCATTTAAGATATTTAGACTGGTCGGCAGTGAAAGGAGAGTTTTAAGAATTCATCACGAACTCTGTATTAGAGGGGAGTCAGTTGCAAAGTTAATACAACGCTGTTTTGAAAAAAGAAGAAAACATATTTCGGCAGTCCAGTTTGTAATTGTATATTTCGCAATTGTATTGAACCTCTCATTCTATTTATTGGCTTGGGACACTTTCGTAACAATGTGCTCAAGATTAAAATAGTGAAGTGGGATTGAACAGCAATACAAAAATCATTTTACGCTTGTCGAATTCCTGTTTGAGCCGGCCATATTTGCGGAAATACAGGCCTATATAAAAAATCGGCAGGTTTTACACGTGTTATAAAGTGACTTATTCAATCAATAATCAGCCTGCCCCTCCCCCATATATTATATATATCACACTTGTAATCGGATAGCATCGAAGGTATCAATTATTATGTTCTTTCATGGCAATTTTCGCTGAATGAAAAACTTTTATGGAGAGAGTTTGTTGTAGTGTGACGCATTTCAGGGTCAAAGAACTCGGTACAAAACAGGTTTTACCGAAAAATCTACTGAATGAATGAATGAATGACTTGCCATTTATTTAATTTGACACATACATTTCTGTCGAATTGCATTGTTGTTGGATGAAATAAATGTTCGGTGTGACCCAATTTTTTCGCTAAACAAAAGCTCTAGTGATTTTTTTGTAAATTTGTGGGAAATGACATTTTTTTAAAAAATAAAACATTTGAGCCTTGTGTCATCTGAGGCACACTAATGCAAGTATAGATCAAATGGCTCAATTTGAAACTTTACTACCGGTTTAGAAGGAAAAAGAAGTCAGGTTTAACCCGGGATTGCACGATCATCGTAGGGGACCAAGATAATATTCCGAATGCGCCGGAATACATCCCATAGCTTCTGAAAATGGTTGGTAGTCTCTCTCTCACTACCCTGGTTGGTACTGCCTGGCTGGGACCTTGTAAGGGTTCAGTTCCAGGCTCCTGCCTGTCACTTGTTCAGGCAATAAAGCTGAGCTCAGCAACAATGGCCATCATCTGAAACGTCTTGTGCTGTTTTAATGCGCTTATTTACAGTTTTAATGCTGTTTTTGTGCATTTTATGCTGTTTCGTTAGTGATAATAACTAAGGGACACCCATGATTGAAACCAGATCAGAGAGGTAGATGTTTGTCTACCCGACTCTAAATTATGATCGTTTGCCAATACCGTAATTTACTTGCTATCAGAGTTACTGAAATAAAATGCTGTTAAAAATGGACAGGATTAATGACAATAGATTGCCGAATAAAAGTTGTAAAGTATTTGCCACAGAAATTAGCGTGATGGTAAAATACACACTGAAGGTGCCTAGTGGCTTCATTATATAGATTGTAGCGAATTAGCTGACCACCATGTATCAGCTGTACTCTACAACTACACGTTCTCTATGGTGCCGTGCGATAGGCTACGAAAGTTAAAAGTCCCAAGAGACAAGAAAATTTCGCCGGAAGTGATGCGTTACTACGTGCCTACAAGGTCAAAATTGCTGCCACTGAAGTAGTGAGTGTGGCGTTTATTGACTGATTTTGACGTCTTTGGTAAACCATCCTGTGATGCCATGCAGCCAGTCTGGCTAAAGCTTAAAGGCGGGTTGCCACCCAACGAAAGTTTGGATCATCGAGCGCTATCTAGTTCTCTCTAGCGCTGGCTCGTAGCAAGCAAAGGAATGCACAAAGAACTATCTTTTAACACAACAAACAAGCCACGTGACTTCTGAATTATTGAGTAAAAATTTGATATGTCGTCGTGCACCTGGAAGCAAGCTGTAAAGATTAACGATATTAATGCCACTATAGATGGCGCCACGATAGAATATAAAGAAAATACCCTGGCGCCATCTAGTGGCAATAATATCGATATCCTATATATCGTGTTCCCAGGTGCACGAGGACGTTCCACATTTTTACTCAATAATTATGGAGGCACGTGGCTTGTTTGTTGTGTTTAAAGGTATTGCTTTAATTGTGCTTTCTTTGTTTGTTGCGAAAGAGAATTCGATTGGGCTGGATGGTGCAGAATGTAATTTGGTGGCAACCCGGCTTTAAAGACGTCAAAATCGATCCTAAAAGGCAACACCAACCATACGATTGCAGGAATTTTGACCTTGTGGGTACGTGGTAGCGCATCACTAAGCACGAAATTGTCTTCTGTCTGTTTTGGGCTGTTTTGGGCTCGACGTGTAACCTAGTGTGACACGTTCACAGCATAAACGCGCGTTTTTGAGGAATGAACGACTAGTACTAGAATAATGCTTTTGTCATTTTGATATGTTGAATTGGTGTCTTCCGAAGTATTAATTCGGAATTCTTTAGAATTGTTTTGGAGTCTGGAGAGTGCTTGGGGTGGCCATCTCTTAACATTTTCTCGTCAGGTCGAGGGGGGTTTGAGGGTTGGCTAATTCGACTCTTCACTGCAATACACAGTTAACATTTATAGACAAAAACGGAACACAAGTAGGCCTATCCTATCACATAGCTTTATTTCTTAAAAGCTAAATTATATGTACTGGAAATGAAAATGACTGACCTGAGAAAGTTGAAATCAAAACTCAAAATCAAAATGTTTTTGTGTTTGCGGAGAATGGGATCGTGGAGGGGGGAGATTGGATTGGTGGAAATTATCACTACATTTTGACTTGAGTGCGAGAACTGTATCTTTTTTTTTTAATGGTTCATGAGTTTTCGTCAAGGCGTAAATAAGCCCTGTGCTGACAGGCCCTCTCCACCGTCATGTCGATCCGCTACATCCTTTGTTTCTGACTTTTATCAACTCGAGTGGGCTTCTGCATAAATTAAGTTTCGCTTTCATGTCTCAAGACATAAGCCTACTTAATCGTTCAGTGTTCCTTTTCTGCCGCCAAAACTTAAGATTGCGATTGTATGTAGACACAACACACAATTAAGATCGTTCACCCTTCCTTATTTGGCTTAGGATCACAAAAGGGTTGAATTTTGGTGCCAGTGTTTGCCAAAGCTTGACAGTCATCTACTCTGTCTGTCCTCCTCTTTACTTGAAGCGTTTCAAATGGCTGAGAACGAGGTTATCGATCTTTACAGGAGAAAGGAATACTAGCCTACTCTCGTACGGACACGTGACACACCGATTCCTTTTTTTTTTCCTACCTTGCCCCTGATTGATGGCTAGGAGGGTATGTAAATAATATGTGCTAGAAGTCCTTGCCCTTGGAACGTTCACATGTAAGATGTCATGGCTTTTTTTTAACTGAACGTAGTCGTTTTTTTTAGGGGCGGTTGTGTTGGAGGAAACGATATGCTAATTAGTGTATATGCACACGCCTATTATAGAACCGCCTATTACATGCTGTGGCGAGTGCAACAGGTCTTCGCATGGGGCTAGTTCAGCCTTCTTGTACCTAAATCTTGCTTGGTAAATAAACCTTAATGCAAATTATAGGCCTAGCTACTGAAATACGGTTTAGTCATACTAATATTTGCCTATTTATGTGTGGCGCTGACCAGTAGAGGGCCAACGTACTACCATACATTAGAAAGTTAACTAGATGTCGCATCGTACCTCTTCCAAGCCTACGCTGTGCCCTAGCAGTAATTGCGGCTACTAACGTTTCTGCTAATGCTTTGCGTACGAAGCAGCACGGAGGCAAAACAATACGAGAGGTATTAATTGACAAAACTACCGCCAGGGCCCCGCGAGATTATGTCCAGATGTACGCTTAAGTCTATGGTAAGTGTCCTGGTGGTTAACACTACTGTCTCAATGTGCTGTAGGTCCTGGGTCCGAACTTAACCACTTGCCACCTTTAGCGTTTCTGGGTAGAGAAGGCCCCTGTTATGCCTCATGCCGGTTGTGGCATGTAAAAGAATGTAGGAATTTCCGCTTGAAATACCAAGGAAAATTGTTTCTCTCGCTTTCAGCTGCTGCGGATTTTTCTGGGAGCGCGTCGCCTCCCAAGTGTGCTAGAGTACTTCCCGTAGCCGCTGAAGAAGGGTGGTGGGTAGCCTCTCACACTGGCCGCAGCTGACTGGCAGGGACTTGCCACCTTATCAGACATTGAACAGCTCACTTTCGTAGGTAACTAGGCTAAGTTTGCCACTGTTCAACATATTCATTTCTCGTGACCGTTAAGATTACCAACGTGAAGTGAGTATTGCTTTGTTGCCAGTGTCCCAATAAGTTGGCCGCAATAAGAAAGCATACTTTTCTGAATAAACTCGACGAGCGGCAGACTGATTTTGTAATGAATGAACAAAAAACTGCTTCGCCGTTTAGAAAAAAGCATTAGAGCTCATATCCCCATGGAACTGACAGCTGTGATGATACGAATTAGATTTCAGTCGAACCAAACAAATTATTATTGATGAGTTCGTAGTTCATCAATAATAATTTTCTTTAAATATCATTGATTACAGTAACATGTCCATACCGAAGTATTTGCGTGTTGGTCAATCGCTCGAGAAACAGTTTTCAACCAAAATCTTCAATGACTGGAACCAAATGAGATACCTCGCCTGACAAGAGGTCAAGCAGCATTTTCTTGGTTAGCTACTAATGCTGCTAATTATTTAATTGGAGGCAACAGTTTTCAAATTAATATTCTGAAAAAGGTGAGAAGTTTTCAAATTGGTAATAGGATGGTCCACACAAAAAAACGTTCAACCTGAAATTGTTACCGGTTCAAAATTTATTCCAAGAATTTGAAGGAAAAAAATGCAAATAGGGACCACTTTTTTCAATCCAAAATCCAATTTTGAAATCCAGAAAAAGTGGGTCCTATTTTTTTCGAAATTTGTGAAAAAGAACTGGAAAAAAATATTAACTGGTTCGGTGCATTTTGTTGCATCGAACAAAAGTTAAATTGTTTTCGAAATTCTTCTTCACAAGTTTCGAAAAAGGACCCACATTTTTGGAATCTGAATTTGATTTTGGATTCAGAAACGTGGTCCCTATTTTCTCTTCATTTTTTAAAAATGTAACAAAAATTTTGGACGTGGGAAAATTGCAGACTGAGGTTTTTGTAGGTACGGGGAAAAAAAAAAGCAAATTGTAAGGCTGACCGAATAGTAGGTCTGGGAGATTGCATCCAATATTTTTCGCGCAGTGACGTCCACTGATTTGCGTGTCTGTGTGCAATTATCACATCTATCCGGGTTGCTTGTTGTGTTAGGATTTCCTGTGATGCGTATGGAAGATTAGACATTTTTGTTTCTGATGACACTGCAAAACGGATTTGTTGCGTATGTCTATACCACGAGCCACGGCTGTTTGCCGTGATGTCATCATGAGTTAGCCAATGATGAACGAGTATAGCGGATCTTTGACCGTCTGAGTGGACTAGCCCAGTCACGTGATATGCGCGTCACGGCAAACAGCCCTGGCGCGTGGTTTAATTGATGAGAATAAACATTTTCGTATTATATAACATTTTGTTTTTCCTGTTTTTAAAAAAAGAAACAATTCGGTCTAACGTAAAAGGACTAGTGACTTTGGCTTCGATGCCACTAACGCGTCATTGTAAACATGTTGACGAAGGCTACGTTTATGGGTGGCCAGTGCTGATACGTCCAAGCTGACACCATGCTACAGTGAATTCTGTCGAATAACGGGTAATGTTGCCGAAAATGTCATGCTAATTCTTAGGACTTTGGTTGGTGGTAGTAAACAACGCCGCAATTATTTTCTTTATTTGGGATTTCAGTAATTGTGGATGTATTAATTAGCCTATAGATTCAACGACACCGTACTTGTGAAATTTTGATACTAATACACGAAGTTCGAAGTCACCATTTTTTACCGTTCTCTGATAGAGGTATAGTTGTGTTCAAGTCTATTTATTGCAAGTGCATATGGCTTTCATATTAAACATCATACTTATTGCAGCTTCGCATTTAATGTTGTTTTAAATCCTGATCGTTGAATTGTGTATGGTCCGGGACAGTTTGGTCCCTGAACCAGACGGCTGTCTAAACCTAAATTTGACATCACGGCCACCCCGAGATTTGATGGTTACTATATGGCTCCAAATTTTCTGTGCTTTCTGTGCTTTTTGTGGTATTTTTGTTTGAATTCGTGTCCATTAGCAGTATTAGTACCATGTGATACAGCCCTACCGTAAGCACGGCCCCTCTTAAGCGCCTGAGTTGATAGACAAGCCCCCCACCCCCACCCCCTTGAAGCACGGGCCTAGGGACAGAAGCCCCCCCCCCCCCGGTCAGCTCTGGTTGACATTGTATATGCAAAAGAGACACTCTTAACGATTTTAGGGATGTTTGGCCTAATAGTAGGCTTATAATTAGGGAATAATACTTGAATATCGGGTATAATACAACGCGAGCCTACTTAAATTTAACATTTTTGGAGAATCACGACTCACGAGTTGCATTCCGCACACACCGCCATCTCAGTGGGCGAGGTGTTTTTTATCAGAATGCAACGAGCGATTTGAGAAAATGATGTAGTACGCTTAAACTGTAGGCTAGAATGGAAGGGACCAAGGCGGAAATGTATTGATAACACCCTGTGTGGTCAATTACCACCAGGGACTTGTCATCCGTCGCTCGAGCGCTGCAAGAATACACTATATATACGCAATGAAAGGGGTGAAACCCCATGGTGAAAGCAGCCGGAAGTCATATCGTAGAACAATCCATTTTTTTTTTGTATAATCACTGTTATATTCACTGGAACTCTCGCTGAGCGTAGTTAACATATCTCACGTTTGAAGTCATTATTTGTACCACTGCGTTGTCCAGAGCGATCTGGGAAGCTTTTTAGACTGCTATCCCAGTCTTAACTTCCGGTAATGGCGGGGCTTTTTACCGTGGTACTAAAATGCTTCTCAGATCGCGCGTGGCAACGTAGTGGTACATGTAATGACTTCGAACGTGCGACAATTTATCAATAACGACGTTCAGTATGAGTTCCAATGATTATAATGGCACGTCAGCGTAAAATTTAATAACACTCAATAGTGTTGGGCAGTACCAGAAATTTTTCAGCCGGTGTCGGTACCAAGCTTAGTACTCCGGTACTTATGAATGAGGCGGTATCTGGTACCTTGTTATAGTAATGTGGTGCCAACACCCAATTTTTAAATAATAAAGGCAAATTTTATTGAAACAAATGTTTTGTTGAGTTAGTATTAATGAAAAATATTGATAACACCGCCGTGAGAACCGGTTTGCCGCCCAACACTAACACTCGGTACTGGTATGGATCGTTCTACGATATGAATTCTGGGTGGCTTGCTTCACCCTTTTCATTATTTTTAATTTTGTGTAAGGAATAACTCCAACCAAGGCAAAAATAACACTTTAATCAACAAAAGCTTTTCAAAGCTTCAATTGCTTGAATAAATTGTTGGATCTCCTTTTACTATGCCGTAATAAGAGACCGGTCATTATTTATATTGGGGAGGGGGCAGACGAAATGAAAATGTCACCACCAAATTATCGATGACCCCTTCAACACCCTGAAAAATGTTAACCCCTCCACTCAAGGTCCAAATATAAAGCACTTATCGTATGCGTATTATTGAGGCTGTCTAAATATAATATCCTGTTGCCAAATTAAGTAAGTAGCACTCCGCACCGATAATTTACCGCAAGTTGTAAGGAAAACGTGCCTCGTTTTTAACGAAAGGGCAAGGTTCCTTAATTACACCCATCGTGTGTCGAGTTTCTTACAGTATGCCATGCCCACACCCCAAACCCATCAGCACCTGAGAGACGGGAGGCAAGGCTTTTACCGACACTACACTTTCAGCTTGTTGGGAGAGGAGGATGGGGGGGGGTGAAGCTGATAGGTATTTCGCAATTTTGACTACTGAGAGTGTCATTTTTTTTCTAAAAATGTTTCCTCTGGTTGGGTAAGTTTTTTTTTTACCCTCACCCCATGACGGGTCTAAAAAATGTATCATCCTTCTCCCCCCCCTCCCCCCCCCCCCCCCTTCGAGAGGATCCCCTGAATTGCGTGACCCTCCTCCCAGCAGCGATAAGTGATAAAAGGGTCCTGAAAAGGATTTTGTTTTAAAACATTTCGGTGTCTTTATTTGCCATGAAAGTTTCTCCATCCCCACACCCCTTCCCCAAAAAAATTCGGGAATCACCCTGTTCGCCACTTTTGAAAATAGCGTTGTAATAACTCGCTGCTGAGGAAAAGCTCCTTAAAGGAAAGCTGCCGCCAGAATAGATAAGTTATGGGACTTGTTATTACCTCTTTATTGTTTGATAATGAATAAAGAAAAGTAAATGCTTCGTTAAGAGTCAAATTGGAGTAGGAAGTCCGGAGGGCATTTTGCTTTTTTTTTTTTTTATGTAGGTCGAAATGAACTTGGCAGAATGATGAGAAGGTAGGGAGGTGGGATGGAAAGTAGCACAACCCTTTCTCGACGATTGAAAGCGTCTTACTAGCCTCAATTTTCGCGGGAAAGTCTGACCTACCACTGAGAAGGTACGCGTGGTCAGCCGATCCCACTACTCTTTTCGGAAAAACAAACACACAAAACGGAAATAAATTAAAATTGGGGAAACGTGACACTTTTGTTGTCATGGGCAGTCGGTGGAGCACAACTTGTAAACAGGTTCGTAAGGTGCTAGAAGTCCTGAAAATGCTAGATTTTGTTAAGAATATAATTGATGCCTTGAATTCCTTGAAATTGAAATTGATTGAAATTTTAGTGAGATGTAATTTGCAAGTTTGTTGATTAATAAGGGTCCCTGGAATTTCTTGGAATAGTCCTTGAAAAATGTATATTGGTTATGACAAAATTCCTTGAAGTCATTTGAATTTTTTATGGTGAGCTTGTATGAACGCTGGTCTGCTCATTCAGTAACAGGCTGAGGCCTAATTCTGTTTTTACTTGGAAGCCATCTTTAATGTGTTCTTATTCAGGGTGATCAGTTAAGTTTTGACCCAGCTTGATAGCCAAAGTCCTACTGAACGATATGTTATGAGACCTGGGTGATGTAACGAGGCCAAGAGGGGCCATTGATTGGACAAGAAATGGATGACCTTGCCAAATGTTATCAAGGTCATTGAAATGCTGACACACCATGAGTATAAATTAGGAATATGTAGGGAACAAAGAGACATTAATGATGCAAAAAAAGAGCGAAAATCGGACCAGATTTGCAGAGTTCCCAAAATGGCGACTTTCGACCCCAAACACTCCGTCGTGCAGGAAAGCATCGCCTTCCATTTTGGGGTCAAAAGTGGCCATTTTACGCACGTCGTAGGTCTGCGAATCTGGTTCTATTTTCGTTCTGTTTTTTTGCAGTGGTAATGTCTCTTTGTTCCCTACATATTCCTAATTTATGCTGATGGTGTGTCATGCACATTTAAGAAGTTAGCGGTTGAATGACCTTGATAACATTTGGCAAGGTCATTCATTTCTTGTTCAATCAATGGCCCCACTTGGCTCGTCACATCACCCATGTCTCTAAACATATCTTTCAGTAGTAGTTTAGCTATCAAGCTGGATCAAAACTTAACTGATTACCCTGTTTAACAAAGCTGTCAGTATCCGCTGTTGAACCCTTTCAGGCCATCTTGAAAAATATCGGATGAATCGAAGAAGAAAAAAGGAAAATATTACATTCACGCCTGCTCCCTGTATTTTTTTTCGTATTGTTGGTTAATTGATGTGCCGACTAAAATTCATCCCGCATAATTACGGCCCTTGGACATTTTGGTCATTATTTTTTTAATACTTGATCAAACAGTCAATTAAACAGCTTTAGGTTTTTTGCAGGTGTGCAGAATATGCCAGAACGCTAGAACGAGGTTCGTGGGAAATTTCAGAGAACTGAGGAAATTCACTGAAAAATGGCTTGCCTACATAGTAAAAAGCTGTGGAAATTTGAAAAAATCTGTAGGAAAAATTTGTGGGAAATTTTGCCCAGTAAGAATTTTCTACACCCCTGGTTTTTTGGTCCCGGAAAGGTCGGGACACAAGAAAACCACTCACCAAACTGGGAAAAGTACATTTCTGGGCCTCCTAAATGAGACTTTCAGTAGTCGACATTTCTAAAAACGTCTCAGTTTTTGCCTCCACCGACGTAAGTGTTACTTTTACGTAATAAAAAGATAGAATTGAGGAGCGTGGATCGAGGCCAATGGAGTGAGCCAAGCGAATGATATGGCTAATTATGGTAATAAACAATAGTAAGTCACCTTATTTGTGCTTGTGTCTGAATGTAATAAACCAAAAAAAAAAAAAAAACCTATACATGCCTATACATTTGATGAAAAAAACCTATAAAAACCTATATTTTCAATTTTACAACCTATTTTTTAACCTATATTTTTTTAATTGGAGGTCTGCGAGGCCTAACTGCTTATCCACGTATCTGACGTCATAGTGTTGGCTTTCGGTGTTTAAAATTAGCTCTTTACCAGGTTAAATAACATGACACTAGGGATAAGTAGTGAAACGCATATGATGAGTCAAAACAACAACAATGTAAAAAATAAAAGTAGGGCTGGTTGCAAACAATCTCATTTGGGAGTGAAAAACAACAACAGGTCAAAAATAAAGTTAGTTAAACAAACAAGCTCATGTAACCCACCCCTCCCCGTGCACGGATTGCAGAAATACTAACTGTAAATGTTGGAGGGAGAGTGATTAGGTGAGTGTGGTTGCTTTTATACACAATTCGCTTTTTTTTTTAAATTATTTACCGAAGGTGGAATAACGGAATAAAATTTTCTAAATTCGAATTGTCATAGTACGGAAAAGTTGACTCTTAGCATCACTAGCATACACAAAATTTCGTCACTCTGAGGTTATGTCTTGAGGAGCCGCATAGGCCTTCAAGTTTAACATTGTATGTCAATGGGTGGAACGGTGAAAAAGGCGAAAATGATGATTTGATGGGTTTAAAATTATATTTTAACATTATCTCGTTTGATAATATAAGAAACCTTCAAAGGTAATCACAATTCAAGGTTTTTTCCTCTATTTTTCCCCCAGAATAGTGATAATTAGGTTATGGGCCAAAATAGACAGAAAGGGTATTTTTGGCCTATCTTTGATGTTAAATTATACCAATTCCTTTTATTTAAGGCGTCGTTTACATGGTTCTGATATTATCAAACGAAATAAAGTTTAAATTAAATTTTAAACCCATCAAATCATGATTATTGCCTTTTTCTCGGTTTCACTCATTGACATGCCATGTTAAACTCTCGAGACATGACCTCAGAGTGATGAAATTTCTTGTGTGTGTGGGAAGTGATGCCAAAAGTCAACTTTTTAGCTCTGTGACATTTTGAATTTCGAAAATTGTATACTACAGACGTGTGTATACCAGAGCTACCACCATTAGGCTACATGTTGATATGCAGGAGCAGAGCGTGAGATTATATTTAGGGGGGGGGGGGGAGGAAGTTAGCCTAAGGTTTCGGAAGGAGGGGGGGAGGGTATCTAAATCTACATTACATCCTCCTCTCCCTCCCTTACTTTATATATTCCCGCCCCTTCTCCCTCCTTCCTCTCCCTCCCAAATTTCAACTTCACTCGTGGCCACCCTATTTCTGGCACTGTATCTCGGACTAAACTACGCTTTCACTTTTTAACGGAAAGGGTTGTTCAACCCTGGAACTCCATCCCTCAATCTGTTGTTTGCGCTCCTTCACTCAACGCTTTCAAATCACGCTAAATATGATGCTCTAGTTGCTTAACTTCTTTGGGTTTTTTTTTTGGGGGGGGGGGGGTGCTTCGTGCACCGTCAATCTTTATTTCCCTGTTCATTTTTGTGCAGAATCCTCCACAATTTTTTTTCCCGGATCGTTTCATTTTTATTTTCAACTACGAAACAATTTTCGTTGATCGATAAATGTGGTTGCACGTTACTTGTGAACCTGAATCGTTGGTCCTCAAAACTGGTGCATTCGGTGTTTTGTTTCTTTCTAAAACGCATTATTCACCAAAGACGGGTTCTAAAGATAGATTTTCCTGAACTTATTCTCCAAATTATACCCGAATTTTGATCTGATGAAACAGAAACACTCCCCGGATTGTACTTGGTCAGCATACAAAATTTCATGAAAATTCGGTTCAGTAGTTTTGGCGTGGCGATGTTATTACAAAGAAAAACTCAATGAGTCACTGTATAAAAAGCGTCGCTTGCTTCGCTCACTCCGCTCCAATAAAGTTTTTTTTGTTTTAGGAATGAGGCGCAACGAACTCTGATTCAGTGTGCCCTCTGTAGGTTAGCGTTCGAAAAGTCAAACGATTATCTCCGTCTTTTAAACTGTAACCAGTATACAGCGAATATAAAAATAGGACTGTTGCCTAGACTCGAAACAGCATCAGCTACTTTTCAGATACATACACCAACCGATTTGCTCACTGGGCTATCGTAAAGTAGATGGATTTTTGTAGTAGAAAAATTCGTAGCTGGTTTTGTTATCCTCTTAGGCGTTAAGGACCAGGATCTTAATATTTCCCACCACCTCTCATTCCTTGAGGTGGGCAAGGAGGCCTGACGATTAGCATGACCGACTTATGTGACTGAGGCCCCGGGTTCGAGTCCGACCTCAGCCACCCTGGCATTGTCGGGAAGAGAAGGGTCTTGTGACGTCTCATGCTCATGTCAATTGTGGCATGTAAAAGATCCTAGGAACTTCCGATGGGATTTACCTAGCAAATTCTCCCTCTGTCCTTCTGGCGCTATGGCTAACGCTGGGTGCACGTCAAACAACACGCACCCCTCGTTCCTATGGAAGGTACTCTTTATACGCTCCTGGGCCATTACGTATGGCTACACCACTGATTATCTGATAATTTTCACCTTAGTCCCTTCATTTTGCTTTTATTGCAACGTGGTATTGCAGTGTAGCACGAGTGGTATTAATTATTGCCGAGTGTTAAGTATCGAGAGTTTGTGTAGGCCTACAGATCACTTTTCTAAATAACTCGTTGCATTCCCCAAGCTGATAAAAACAACCTTACTCAACCGCTCAGACTTTTTTCTCAACGGAATGCAATTCGTGAATAGCGAAAGATTGTATCAATACTGGTAATATCGGTTATTTTGATAGATTGTTCTGTTTTGACTAGAATTTTGTAGGTGATGGTGTGAAGCATTATAGCAGTCTAATGTTGCGTAAAGAACGTTGCCTAAAAATCGTCCCAAGACAGGGTTCGTATGGAACCTGGAAAAGTCAGGGAAAAGGAAAATAGGTGAACAAAGGTCAGGGGAAAGCCAGGGAAAATCCAAATTAAGCAGAAAGACAGGGAAAATTTTGAGGACAGTAGCCCTAAAATCATTAAAAATATACTGATGCAGGTATTATAAAAGGTTTAGTAGTTAAATTATGACGTCGAAGGTCAGGGAAATGTGTAAAATTCGAATCGGGGAGAACCTGGAAAAGTCAGTGTCCTGTAAACCTAACCAGGCCTAACCTAACTGACCTAAACTAAACGGTAATCCAATTACACAACAAAACTGCAGAAAGCAACGTCAAGCCAGCAACAACAACACCACCGATAACTTAATAACCCCCCCCCCCCCCGATCAGTGAATAATTTGTTAATTTTGTGATAGGTGTTTTGGTTTGGCGAGAAGCCGGTTTTCGATAAATATGAAGAATTTTTGAATTGATTCATTCATGTAGCAACAATAGGCGTGTAGCACAGGGTTAAGGCGTCTGTTGAGTAGGTCAGTGGCTTTATATAAGCAAAATGACAGTAATAACTGATGGCTGGTTGCTTCAGTTATCAGCAAACGTATGTAATTATGATGCAGCTTAACTAGAACACCGAGTGAATAAATAGAAAGAAAAATATAAAAACCAAAAAGAAAGGAAAAAAAAAACACAACCGTGAAAGAGAACGGGTTCAAGTTACAAAATGATCATAATGATAATAATAGCCTTTTCACTTGGCTTATTTTTCCTTTGTGCATTTAGGAAGGGTAAGCTAGCGTCAAAATGTAGAGGTCAGAATTGGAGTCAGATTGGACCTGGAAACTGGTTCATGCTCATGCGTGAAATGCGCTGAAGTGTTAAAAGAGAGAAGTTTGTAAACACTTGTGAGAGTCAGGCTGAAAGTGTGAAAGTGGTGTAATAAAACGCATGAAAGAAGTGACTTTGTTGTGGTTTTAACTCTCTTCGTGGGTTTTTTTCCCCCTCCTCATTACTTTGTGCTTGGTTACACCGCAGTCAATAAATCTTGACTCGTAGTTAAGGGTGCGTTTAAGCATTGGCCAATACTCAGTATTGTAGGACTCGCAGCAGCACTGTGCACAGGAGGGGGAGGGGGGGGGGGGGGGGGCCCGTGCCCCAGCCCTTTTCGGATATTGCCCTTTTTTGTTTAAAAAAATGGCTTTTTGTGTGCCTGAGAAGGGCCTCAAAGCCAAAAAAAAGGGCCTAAAGGGCCAAAAAAGGCTAAGAAAGGGTAAAAAGTCAGTAAAATGATTTCGTAGGAAAAAATGTTCATTAAAGGCCCAAAAATGCCCGAAAAGACCAAAAAAGGGTAAAAAGATAAACTAAAGGTACCTAGACAAAAATTTGCCCTTTTACTAAAATTGCCCCTGTTCTCTCGTGGGCCTGTGCACGCTACTGACTCGCAGGGTAATGCGAGATTCGGCTCCTAGCAGCTATGAGAAGTGGCCCGGTGGGGCCGGGGGGGGGGCGTGGAATGTTCCCTTGATGTCAGAGGCAAAAAAAAATATGTCAATAGGTCATCATGAAACGATAATTGGATTGCGCCACCTCTTTTTCCCTCTCCCATCAACTACAGTTTATATAAATAAATAGAAATTTTCCTTAATACAGTATAGATGGTGCAATTCTACTGTTAATTTAATAATAGTTGGAGAATGGGGCGGGGGGAAGTAATTATATATACATATATCAGGGCTGTATCGATACCACTTTCACCACCCGGTACAGATACCAATCCCATATCACGTGATCGGTTTTGTCGGTACTGATTTCATTTAATATGAGACTTCTTGGGGTGTCATTTTTGGAATCGTGGCACTCTTTGGCACTCAAAAATCTTGATGTCGATACTGATGATTGGTTCAGGGTGATACTTGGCGTTGCGTTTCCATTTCCAGAATCGTGTTAGTCAGCAGGAAGTTCTCTGTCTGCGGCATACAAGTGTGCTGTCTGTAAGAATCGCTAAGAAATAACGATTCCGATCCTGATGCACTGAATTTCTGAAGGTTTACCGATACAGATACTGTATCGGTACAGCCTTAAAATCTGTATCGGTACAGCCTTAAAATCTGTATCGGTACAGCCTTAAAATAAATGTATAAAAATAAATATATTAGATGGGAATAGCATTAACCATGGGTGTAATAACTAGTGTTCCACTCGTAATTGCTGTGTCGCCTTTACATTCGCTTTAGGATTACCACCAGATGCTTTGGAACTAAAACCGGATGTGTCCTCACCGTTATAAACTATGATCTACCAATAATTAACTTTCAATCGGGATTTCTGAAGTGAAAGACTGTAAAAAATATAGGGATTTATGCTAGCTGAGCTTGGAATACAAATTGTGAGATACTTGCCTACAAAATTAGCACAATGGTAAAATAACTAACCCAGCCGGTTAAAGTTCCCAAGTTTTCAAAGCCCGGACATATGAGTGGTTTAATCATGTAGATATGTTCATCTTGCCAATTTGTTTACTTTTTTGTACGTCAACTTCTCAGCATATTTTTTTTAATGGAATATTGGAAAGGACAAAAAAAGAACTTTGGCGATATTGCTGTGAAGCTTTGAGGCTCCGTATACATGGACAAATATTGTGTGAGAAAATATCTTGTGACTACCAGCATCAGGGTCGAAATTTTGGGATGGTGGTACACTAGTTTTAATGACCCTCATCTCAACCCAAGGGGAAAATGTAACCCTTATTTTTTGTTTGTTTTGGTTAACTGTAATACCTAAGGTGAGTGGCATTCTTCTGTGGCTTGAGATTTAATTTAAACAACAATACAAAATACCAGGGTCCATCAGGAAGAAGGGATGCTATTCTTGCCTTTCTTGGACAGTACTTCGGTCCCTGTTAGGTGTCACGGAGTCCCACTTGTTTGGACACAATCTTTTTTCCTACTGTTTGGACACAATCCTTAATTTTCTACTTTTTTTGGACACATTTCATATTTTCCTCCCTTTTTGGACCCATTTCTTAATTTCTTGTTTTTCGGACACATTCCTACTTTCCTACGTTTCTGGACACATTTCTATTTTCCTACTTTTCGGACATATTTCTTAATGTCCTGTTTTGGGACACAAACCTTTATTTTCTACTTTTTTGGACAGATTCCATAATTTCCTACTTTCCTACTTTTCTGGGCACATTTCTTATTTTCCTACTTTTTGGACACATTCCTTATTTTCATACGTGTTTGGACACTTTTCTTATTTTCTTACTTTTTTGGAGACATTCCTTATTTTCCTACTTTTTTGGACACATTCCGTAATATTCTATTTTTTTGGACGCATTCCTTCTTTCCTACTTTTCTATGCACATTTCTTATTGTCCTATGTGTTTACACACATTCTTTTTATCCTACTTTTTCGGACACATTCCTTATTTTCCTACTTTTCTAGGCACATTTTCCTACTTTTTTGGACACATTCCTTATTTTCCTACTTTTCTGGGCACATTTCTT
>JAHWFP010233108.1:0-25838 GCA_023313725.1 Lithobius niger | reverse complement strand
CACATTTCTTATTTTCCTACTTTTTGGACACATTCCTTATTTTCCTAGTTTTTTGGGCACATTTCTTACTTTCCTACTTTTTGGACATATTCCTTGTTTTCGTACATTTTAAAAAAAAGTTACCATATTCTCTGAAGTTTATTACCAACTGCTTACAAAAATGAGGTGGAATCAACTGGCAGACTGTGCCTTGCCAAAAATAATTTGTTTCATTACCTTCGTCCAATTTTTTATTTCAAACAGCAGGTTGACAGAGAATTTGTCATTGTATGCTGAAAACTATTACATACCTTTATTGAAAAATAAAAAAATATATAGTTTTAGAATTCTGTATTTTTGGCTAATTTGTTGCCCCAAATAATTCTGGTATTTACTATTTTTTTTATTTTAAAATTTCCTTAATTCGTACTTTTTTTTAATCCTTAAACCCACTACGACCCATGCTTTAATTAAAATAATTACCTATTTAAAAAAATAGGCTTCCTTAGATTGACATTGTAGCATTGTTGGGCGATATTTTTGTTTGGGGTGGGAGATGGCTTTGAGAAAAAAAAGTAAAAAAGTAATTTATGTTTAACTAGCTTTAGTACCAGGTTTGGCCCAGGAGTTTGTTTCCCCCTTCTTTTTCGTTCCGTCCTTTTTCTTGATCGATCCATGCGTTTCGTCTCTGGTGACATCCAGTGGACGACTTTCAACGTTGAAGTCTATCACTTTTGCTTTGACTCGGTGGCTTTGTTGCCTAAAGACAATGTTAAAACAATGTACAACAATGAATTCTGCCGTTGAAATGATCGGAGCTCGACTGAAACGACTGTCGACTACACCTGTCCCTTTTCCTTCCTTCCTTTCTCTGGAGCGATCCTTGCGTTTGGTCGCTGGTGGCATCCAGTGAACGACTTACAAAGTTGAAGAGTATCACTTTTGCTTTGACTCGGTGGCTTTGTTGCCTAAAGACAATGTTAAAACAATGTACGACAATGAATTTCGCCATTGAAATGATCGGAACTCCACTGAAAGAACTGTCGACTCCTACCCGTCCTTCCCTCCTTCCTTTCTCTTGAGCGATCCATGCGTTTGGTTGCTGGTGACATCTGTCGTCCATTTTAATATTGTGGAAACTTCCGCTTGCGTGACACTTTGGCTTATAGTGTAAGATAATGTTAAAAAACATAGATGTCAGAATGTGCATCTCAATATCTGGATACATCGATGGCAACAATGGTGCATTTCATCTTCGACGCGTATCATGTTTCTCTTCATTCGAATGTTAGATTTTGTATTCGAACATTCTAACTTGTCTGTCACCCATGAAATGACATAGCGTCTTTATCCCCACACTCATTCCTCGAGAGAGTCATTGCTGGTGAATCACAGTGTACATTCTGAATTTTATATAATCCAATTTTCTGAGTTTAATTTTCCTACGAGCGTTTCATTCAGTTCGTCCGCAAACAGCCGTAGTCGTGTTAATACAGAAGACGTGTATTTATTTGTATTAATGTCTTATTGTATATAGGTTAATAGCTGTACGCTGATAGGCTGTTTTTTAAAAAAAGTAACTTTATTTAAAATTAATTGTGTAGTCGGGCGGTCATGACCACCCAGAGAGACGGGCAACACCATGCTCGATTTTACGACTATACCCCTTGCAGCACCGGCTGTTCTTAGCAATTAGTGTTTATTGCGAAGTAAGTATTTAGTGTTTTGAGGCGTAGAACGTCGTACTTGGACGTTTTATAGTACACTTTGAGCTGTAAAAGATGAGTTTGCGGTTTTGCGATATGGTCATAGACAGGTTTTCAGTCATAAAAGCTATGTAGAGTGAATAATCTCCAGTCATGATTTTTTTTTTTTACAAAACTTAAAGGTACATTCCTCCCGGTTGGCTTTCCTGTGTTGCTCAGTTTGTCAACATTAGTCAAGACGTTTGTAAATGTTGATAAGGCATTGATTTTCCTTTTTGTCCTGTCGTGAGAAACGGGATTGCTACATACACTCTAACCTGCGTAAATGTCTCAAAAGCAATTTTCAAGGAGGATGCTCGAAATTAGCGATTAATTAATGAATTTGACAATTGATTAAAACTAATTGTACGACTTCAGTTCAAGATTTAAAGGACATTCCTCCCAACGCCATTTTTCTCGATCCTCCTCATCAAGTACGGCCCCAAAGTTGTATTTACTTACCGTTAGTCAATCCCTAGCTAACAATCCGTAAAAAATGTGACGTCTAGTAGATTTTCTGTTGAATATTGGAGAACTTTATTTACTGCGGGACGCACGTGTATGATCCTTTGCGCGCTTACAATAACCATGACGTTTCATCTCTATGTGTGCATGTACTAATTTGCTAATAATTACCATGAGACCAAAAATCTAAACGACTAATGCGGTAAGAATTATAATTATTTATGCCAATAGATCGCCGAAGAAAAAGTATAAGATACTAACCTAAAAATTTGTAAAGTGCGATTTTAAAATACGAAAATCATACCGGTTTGTGACGACACAATTAATGCGTTCATGCTGGTTCGTCTGTTCGGCGCAATGCCAATTCAGACAGTAGCCGCGTTCTTCGAGTGAAAATGTCTTAAAGAGTCAGGAAATCCTGTGTTTCACAATGATGCATCCAAGAATATTATTGTATTTTTGGGTGTTTTTTTTGGGGGGGGGGGGTTGGGGGGTTGGGGTAGAATTAAAGTAAAACCTCAAAATGAGGTCCCAGTAATTCACGTTAAGTGCTGTAGGGATGGATGAGGGTGCAACTTCCTCGAGTTTCCGTAAAACAAACGATTTTCTGAGATTTTCGTTCATTTAATTTTTAAATACTTAAATGCCTTCTTAGTTTGCTGTAACGAAATTTCACTCCTTAATTTCCCACTGTAAACCAAATGTTTAATTTGTGTACTGTAAAGGTTAAATCGTAAGTATGATTTCAGAACTAGAGTTTAAAACATACGGGGGCACTGGTGTTTTTTGGATTGTAACTGTATGTGCCGGTACTGTATAATGGACATGTAGCCAAATTTTACGTAAAATATTTACGCTTAAGTAATCTGGTAACAAGGTTTCGTGTGAAAAGTTCTGGAAAAATTTTGGAAAATAAAATAGAATGCCATGATGGAACAATGACTCAAATGAAAAACAAACCAGGCACCTTAATAGAAAAATTAATTTCTGAAAGTTCAGGCCACAGATAGTGCCAATTTCTTGCTTACAAATCACGATATTTACGGAAAAATTCATTGAAAAAAAGAAAAAAAACAGTGAATTCCTTTTTTATTGATTGATTTAACAATTATAAGAGATTAATAAGACAATAATGAGAGAGACGTAATCCCACACATAAGCAGGAAGGGAGGGAACAAGGATGTGTCCGCTTATGTTCGACCCAAGTTAAAATTTAACATAGAAAATACTAAACTAATTAAAATCTTGAGAATGTAAAATCCTAAATTTAAATAAAATCGTAAAATATAATCCTAAAATCTTAAAAGTCGCAAAAAAATTACCTTAAAAACGTAAATATCGTAAAATATAATCCTCGCATCTCAAAAGGAAATGTGAGAGATCCAATGATCGGACGCTATAGACTTAAACGATTGAAGGGAAACTGCATTGACGACATCACGAGGCAAACTATTCCATACATTAACTATTCTAGTACTAAAGAAAAACTTAGGGCAGTCGAGTTTAAAATGGCCTATGCATGTTGGTAGTGCTAGCATGCCACACTGTGAAAAAAGTGTTGGGATCCCAAATAGCGAGACCGTACAAAGTAGAAAAAGTCAGGTAAAGATCAGCTTGTAAACGTCTAACTACATTAATCTAGAGCTAACTTACAAACTATGTCGGTAAGATAGTGATGTACGACCACATTTTGTGAAATGCCTCTATGTTCTCAATACGGTCAATGTCAATTAATTGTCAATTGTCAATTGTCCAATGTCAATTAATTTGACGTTTCCTTGAGGCCTCTGAATTTGCGACTGCGTGTGCTTCAATCCGGCACTGCTTGCAGAGTGTGAAATTAGGTCCAAACATCAAAAGATGAAATTTTGCCCTCAAAACATTTTATGTACGTCAAATTCTAGTATTCAGCTCAAGGTCATTGGTTCACTCTTATGCATTGATGGGCGCAAGTCATGTCCAGACTTGGAATTAATTTGACTCAATTCCGCGTTTATAGACTTTATGAGACAGCCTGTAGTAGCCTACATCTTTCGAAAATATTTGTTCACCTTAATTTTTTTTTTGGCAATGTGTTGATTAAATGCCATTTAGTTAACATAGTTGATAAATTTTGTGGAGGGAGGAGGGGAGAGGAGGTGTTTAAAATCGATAATCTAGGATCACATGGCGAATTGCCTATTTTTTCGGGAGAAGCATAGAAGAAACTAGTT
Organism: Lithobius niger; assembly: GCA_023313725.1. Taxonomy (NCBI): domain Eukaryota; kingdom Metazoa; phylum Arthropoda; class Chilopoda; order Lithobiomorpha; family Lithobiidae; genus Lithobius; species Lithobius niger. Next base: position 21,436 of record JAHWFP010233108.1, on the reverse strand, counting down.
AAATTATCGAAAGTCTCCACTTTTCAAAAGAAATTTCAGCCTAGCCAAAAAATCTGTACTGGAAAATACTCGAAATAGAATGTACTTAAATTGCCATGATGTGGAGAAAACGGAATTTGTAGTGATTACAGATGAATTAAAAGTTGCGTAGGTTGACCGTCCTGCACCTGTCTGGATACTGATAGGCCCACTCCCTAAATACGCAAAACTACCGAAAAGTAAGAGCAAGGGGGGAGCAAACATTTCTTTTTTCGTGCACCACTGAAAATGAATGTGGCAGGAATTTGTAATAACCTGGATTTTGTTAGTTTGACCCACTTGAAGGTCACTGGTCAGTCGTCTGTGCCAGCGAATCTCCCTCTTGTGAAAATAAATCTTTCCGTTAGCGAGATTTTAAAAGCGACATTTGGGCATTGTCATGAGATAATTGTGAAGAGCCCCGAAAAAAGGCATTTACTGTAACAGTATTTCACTTGATGTTAACAGACAACTTGGAGGGCGATTTCGATTCCGATCGCAACCTTGGTGGCAGCCATTTTGGCTCGGATATCACTACATTCGTTGACAAAAGCTGTTAAAATGACTAAGTTAACCATTGAATTGAAGACAAGATGTTAGCATGGATAATTCTAGGAGGATTCCCACCTGAGTCTGACGTAATGTTAATAGTCTGTCGCCACATAAATTAAATACAAACAAAGCGAGAGCTGTATTTAAAAGTGTAATTTTGGATTATTAGGAGTTTATGAAAAGTTTTGGTAGAGAAGAGGAGTGTTTAACTTTATATAAAGGCGTGTGTCGGGAAAAAAGGCACCCTTCTTGGCGGATTTTTTGTACTTCAAAATAATAATAATAATCGTGGGAAGGAACCGGAAGGTTGATGAGACGCAAACCGGACCAAAAGAAACATAACGGGGGGAAAAAACAAAAAAAACAGTATTTTTAAAGTCAAAAAGAAATTTATGAGGGGCTTTTTATCCAGCATTCTACGAAAGCTAGACACAGTATCCATGTTAACATTTCAACGTGTAGTAGAGCGTTCCAAATTGGGACGACTGTAACCGAAAAGAAATTTCGCCAGCAATCAAGATGCGAACTCTGCACACACAGTTTCCAAGGATGACCCCTGATGTGTTGCACTGGTGTCCTATCAAAAAAGGGAAGGTCCACAGAGAAGACCACGCGCAATCCTGTAGGCAAGGACGAGTTCGAGCTTAATCCTTTTAAGTTCAAGTAATTCTAATCCAGTCACCTTAAGGCAGTCCACGTATTTGATGGCTCGCTGGCCCGGTAATCGTTTGTAAACTGGCGCTGAACCGACTCAACCAAGTCGATATCCTCCAAAAGGCAAGGGGACCGCACTGGGGTTGCATATCCGAGCAGGGGGTGAACAAAAACTTTGAATGCCCAAATTTAAGTGTCAATATTTCGCCAACAAGTAAAACATCGATTAACAATTAACAATGCACCAACGTTATGAGGAATTTCAATAAATAATTACGTTTATGTCACGTGACCACAGCTTAGTCGGTAAATCAGAAGTATAAGGGCTACACAACGACAGTTTTCTCGCTCACTAGCTTTTACTTGATCAATACTAAATCTGATGGCTGCTTCTCGCCTTTACCGGAGTATGCGGCTTTCGAGTTGTCTATGCGTATTAGTAACCATGGCAACGACACAGACGCAAATCTTCTCCTCGTGCCTCGTGACACGGCGTTCGATGCTTGCAACATTTGAGCGTCGATTTATGACAACAAGAAAACAATTTTTACTGCAGTAAAAGACGACGGAATGTTTTTTGTATGCCGGCATTCGATGGTTTGTCTTCGATTCGACAAAATGGACGCCATGTTGGATTTTGAATTCTCGACTGCGAGAAGCTATTTATTCTACCGACGTTTGATGATTGCGAGAAGCTGTACTTTGAGGGAGAATAGCAAATTTCGGAAATAGCGTGAAATGACAACAATGTTGTAGCAATGTTTAAAATTACTGTAGCACTTTGTTCTTTATCCGTGTTGTTATTTATAATGCATACAATTTGTTATCTATTACCTCATTCATTTAGTAGCAACGGGAAACTAATCATAAACAAATAACGGTTGACTAGCAAATAGCTTTCGGCGAGCGAGAATGACTTTTTGCATAAACGCGCCCTAAGAAGGTTATGATGCCAGTTGGAATCGAGGCACCGGTGGAATTTGTATTATCTTTTGACTCGGATGTTAGTTACTTCCCGTACATTTTAGATGGCTAGTGGTCTCGTAGCAGCCCCTATGTCTTAAATTATGGCTGGCTTCTCTGTGCTACATTCGAATTGCCCGCCTGATGGTGCTTTCACCAAGTACACGTCTCAGCCAGGCGATGGTTCAAAATCTGCTCTAATTCTATAATATCGGTTTTGGTAGGAACGGAAGAGATGTCCGTGAGTTGATGGGTACCTGTTTCGTGCGAATGTACATGCATGGGTTTCATGATTTGTTTAGAGCACTAATTCTTCACTCATGTATTCCTAATATCATTTGTAGTTTTTCGGCAGCATGCAGGAAGACAACTGAGAATAACACACCAAGTCTAATCAATGTGCCAGAATGACAAACCGACATAAAAGAATCGGTTCCAAGACACCCACTGACTGGCACGAATCCCACAAGACATATAAATGCAAGCAAATTTAAATTGTTAGTTCTTATTTGCGGACCTTGTTCACCTAAAATATGATACAGGTAACGATGAGTGTGATTAAAACTCGTAACTCATAACCTAAACAGGCAAATACTTACAATAAAAAAGAACACAAAATGAAGAGTAGCACCTCACTGCTGCAGCTTACTACATGCAGAAAGACGTCACATGCAGAATTTATAAAATATTTACACTATAAAATTATTATAAACGTTAACCCTATATTGCTTGGTTTGAAATTTCTTATTGATGTCCATAACTCTTTTTTTTCTTTTACAGTAATGGTGTACGATTTCAGATGTAACCTAATCTTTTCATGTTTTTTCATGATAAAGGATTTGAGTTTTGCTAACCTCTATTAGATGGTTGGGGTTGTTAGATGTTTAACAACAGCATACGCTTCATACTCCTTCACCAGGAGGGGCTTCGCATGATCCCGTTTGCGAGTGCCCAAAGCCCTTTTGCATTGGCATACATAGATAAATGGACAAGTTTGGCAGCCAATAACATGTACATCTGTATGTGAAGGACTGGGTTTGACAGAGCTCCATCAAAATTCGCACATGTGGGTATAAACAAATATGAATTGTCAGTGTTGGCAATCGGAGAGCAGTGGGAGTGGACAAGGGGGGGGGGGGGGGGGGCGAAGGGCCGCTGCAATTCTACAAATAAGTTTACAAAGTACTCTTAACCCATGAATTCTGCATGTGACGTCTTTCTAACATGGCCATGTAGTAGGCTGCATCAGTGAATTGCTGCTCATCATTTTGTGTTCTTTTATTGTAAATATTTGCCTGTTTACGGTTTTTTAATGTTTTACATCACACTCATCGTTACCTGTATTATATTTTAGGTGAACAAGGTCCGCAAATTAGGATTGAAAATTAAAATTTGCTTGCATTTATATGTTTTGTGTGATTCATGCCAGTCAGTGGACATCTTGGAACCGATTCTCCTTTCTGACAAAGTAATTCGGAATTTTTCGACATAACAGAAGTGTGTTTGTGCGGGGAGGGAGGGAGGGCGTGTTTCACAGCAAAAAAAGACGTCCGTATAAAATTCAACAGGCAACACTAAGTCGTCGTAAGAGCAATGTTTAACAAAAAATACCTATCTTGGGACGGAAAGGGACAAAATTGTATGCAAATGCCAGTACTTTTCTAAGTTTTATTATTCAGCAAGCTGGAACACCTGCAATCTCTGGGAAATGGGACAAGCATCGAGGACATTTCAGGGAAAACAAAAACTGTTTTGAAAATCAAGGAAAAACTGTCACATTATTTGTCTGAAATAGCTTGACATTTCTGTACTGTTATTTTCGTGCATCACGGCTGACCACATCTTTTCACGTTCATGATTGCTAAAAAGTATTTTGTGGTGTAAGTCGGCGAACGTTCAAGAAAAGGTTCTATTTTAAGAATGTGTTGTAGTAAATTGTTGTAAATGTGTTGTATGGTGGAATTATTTTTTATTAATTTATTTTCCGTGAGTCGTTTTGAAATTAAGAGCGGAAATAATGAATAAACTCTGATCTTCTGAGGAACCCGTAATCTTTTGACCCAAGCTATTTGCTGTACAATTCAGTTGACTTGCGTCGCTCCTTGCAGCCCCTAGGTTTTCTTCTCGCTGGCTTTTCTGCGCTACATTCGAATACCCGCCTGATAGGTGCTTTCACCAATACACGTCTCTGCGGATTGGCGGTTCAGGATCTGCTACTTGTTGTGGTATCGGATTTTGTAGAAACTGTAAAAGATCCACCGTGTTTACATGTACCTATTACTTGAGAGTATACTGGGGTTTATAATTTGTTTAGAGCATGGCTACACTAAAGTATCCGGCCGGACTTTGCAAGCAGAATAAGATGCGCAATTGGGTTGTATAATACGGCCGCCAAAAACTCCAATTCTGCAGCTAATTCACCTGTTCCTCGCGTGTCAGTTATTGCTTCCCCTCCTTGGGTGGTGGTGGTGGTGGTGGGGGAGGGGGGTTGCCCCCCCCCCAAAGAAAAATGTGTGATAATGTAAAATCATACATTTAGACAAATAATTTTCAGGCTAAGAAAACTCTACATAAAACTGAGTAGAAAAAAAACGTGTTTTTGAAAATTGCCACCATTCGTTTTGTACGTCGCGACCTAAACAAAAACAGTATTCCTTAGCACACCTCTGTCGAATCGCGGTGGCCATATTGCGTACCCCACAAAACGTAAGTACAGTCCATAAATGAATAATAATAAATTTCGTTTTTTTTTTACCACCACCTCTTTCCCCTGTTGTACGACTTCCCCCCCTGCCCTCTTCTTTCTTTACTGATGATGGGTGAAATAATGTAGGATAATTTTAGACCCATTTTAGGCTGGTTATAAAATCAAATAAGTTACAGGAAATGTATTACTTTAAAGCAATATATCATCCAGAATTACTATCAAATAATATAATAAAAAATATTGTGTAAAGATTTTGCTCTAAAAAAAAGATGCGACATCATAACTCCCCCTTTGCCGAAACTCTCACTCCCCTTAAAACCCCCCTCCCTTTTTTCTGCGTGGCGTCATTTACGGACGGTCTGTTGTAGGTCATGGCGTGCTTAAGACACATTACCTAACACAACTTAATGCAAACCTCAGTTTACAGCGTCAGTACACACAAGGCGGGCCTTTGTTAGTTGTTGTGACCAAAGTGTGACCAGCGCAAATAAACATTGGTTGCCGGTGGTTATGTGAAGCAAAGTCACGATAGTAAAGTTTCAGGAAAAATCACTTCAGGGTGGCGTGTTACCTGGAAAACAGAAAGATTCAGGGAATTAATCAAGTCTGGAAAATTCGGGGAAAAATCAGGGAATTTGATAAACCTACACAGAAAACCAGGGAATTTCAACATTTGCCGGAAAGTCTATTTCTATCGTCAAAGAATAGCTAATTCGGATTCCACTTGTAAAACTTTCACTTTATTTCAGTAAAAATCCCTATCCTTTTTTGTTTCATTTATGATAAAAAGAAAACTACCCTAAGTAACATGCATGGGACATTACGTGTGCGTTTCTAGTTTTGTTCAGATTATGGCTTCCTACCTGTTTACAAAATACCAGTTATGGCAATACAAGTTTTGATTTAGTAAAACAGTGTGATGCAGTTATGGAGATTTAGTGTAATGTGAAAAAAATGTTCAGTCCTGTACTGCACCTTCCTTCGACCGAAAAAAAATTAGGGAAAAATGTCAGTATTAGTCTGGAAAACCTGAAAAAATCAGGGAATTTCATTATGAAGTTTTGAACGCCATTCTGCACTTGGTTAGCACTTAATGGGAGAAATATCTAAAAATTTCATTTGTTTTCCGTGCTAATTATAGCTCCGTATATTCAGACTGTTTGATAAACATCGCTTCAGTAATGGTTTAGTTAGCATCGGTCTGTGCGAGAGGAGCGCTGATAACGCGCAGCCGTTTTTATATTGTCCGCGGCCTATCTTGAGTTCACCCCCAGAACGTACACAGATAATCAATTGCATGTTTTTGGTAACAGTGCCTTGTTGATATCCAAGATAGTTACAAAAACAATGGCGACTACAGGCAATTCCTAACCTGTTCTCCGCTTAGTTGCATGCACTGCACTACAGGGAAGCTTGTCATTAATTTTTGCTGTCGTAAGGTGTATTGTGCGCGCAGCGTATCTTGAGTCCTGCAGATATTTTATGAGCGGCTACATCTTCCTGGAGGGAGCGGCTTTCATCGACGGCCGCCATTGTTTTTGTAACCATCTAGGATATCAACAAGGTGCTCTGCTATCGAAAACATACAATCGATTATCTGTATTCGTTCTGAGGCGAACTGAAGATAGGCCGCGGACACTATAAAAAGGGTTTTACTGATGCATATAAACTCACCCATTGGGTGTACTTCAGACTAGGCTGTTGCATTTGGTGGTGTTTTGGTTTCTACCAGCATTAGAATGTGATCTGGTTGAATTGTGTTGTGTGATCTACTAAGGGAGTGACAAGGTCCCCATGTGGAGATCCGGTCCCAGAACTTGTGACGCTCTTGAAAGATCCTTTTAAGTTCTTACAGGCGTCGTGCAAGATCTTCGCACAAGTTCCTGTAGGATCCTTCTGGGGCCTGCAAGATCTTGCAGAGTATTGTACCAGGATCCTACAGGATCTTGCACAGTGGGGCATGGTGGCCTAAAGGTTAGCATGACCGTCTCGTGTGTCAGAGGTCCCGAGTTCGAGGCCAGCCTCAGCGATTCGTGGTGTTTTCGAGAAGAGAAGGGCCCTGTGATGTCTCATGCTCATGTTGATTGTGGCATGTAAAAGATCGTAGGAATTTCCGATGGGATTTATCTAACACAAGTCCCTTTTCTGGCGCTATCGCTAACGCTGGGTCCTGCAAGATCCCCACGGAGCTATACTATAACAAGTAAAGTGTAGTACGTATACAAGTCCAGGATTAAACGCAAAAGATAACCACTAAACGCGAAAGCAACGACTAAACGCGAAAACAACGACTAAACGCGAAAACAACGACTAAATGCGAAAACAACGACTAAACGCGAACGCAACGACTAAACGCGAAAACAACGACTAAACGCGAAAACAACGCCTAAACGCGAAAGCAACGCCTAAACGCGAAAGCAACGACTAAACGCGAAAGCAACGACTAAACGTGAAAACAACGACTAAACGCGAAAACAATGACTAAAATCAGTTTCATAGAGAACCATAAAATTTAGAAATGTTGGTTCATCAACTTAACCAGTCGGGGTATGTAATACCCAAGATGGCCCTGTAAAGTCACAGAACATCGTTAAGTTGGTTTGACCAGACTTGCTATGAACCAAAATTTCTTAATTTGTGTGGTTCTCTATGTCAATCGTTGTTTTTGCGTTTAATGCTGGGCTTATATACTACTTCATACACACTCCTTGTGATAGTATAGCTCCATGATTGATAGGGGGTGATTAGCGTACTGGACTTCCTCTAAAACTAAAACCAATCATTTTATTTTAATGTAATTACCTCCGTTTACACCAGTGATGGTTTTTAATTGTCATTAAACGAGTTGTAAGTGGGTACAAGGATCATGATCAACTACCAGATGAGTGGGCGTGGAGGTCTCAAGCTGCGAGTTATGTTCCATTCGAAATTAGGAAAATCGGGAATTTTACGATTTTCGCTGTTGCCAACGTCTTTTCTTTTTTTTTTTAGTTGCATTTGTTTTTATTTTTTCTGGTTTTCCCACATATTACCAGTCACATATACTTTATCCTGTTTTGGACTTATCCTGAACTTAGAGTGCAGGAAAACCTAATATATCATGTACCATTTTTTCCCCTCCTGCATTAGTCACGACGATTAAGCCTAATTCAGGGTTCTGCTTTTTCTGTTCTTTTTTACACATAATACCATGCAGGCCAATGCCTATCGGTGCAATAGCATTGCTCGATTTTCCCCTTTTAGCCGGTTACGTTTGACACCTAGGAGGCTATTGCCTGGTGTGACTTAAATAGCCTTAGGTGCCAGATTATGATTAAATTTGATGTGAGACAATTTTTTTTATATGTATGTCAAACGACTAAGGTACATAAAGAAATTACAGTGTAATTTTGGGTGCAAATTTGGAAGCATTTATAATTGCAAAGAAGTGAAGCAATTTTATTTATCCGAAATTAGTTTCTTGAGCAACGATAAACTTGATTCAAGTGAACTTAAACGATTTTCTTGTGGTGGCCGTAATTGGCTAATTTGTTACCTTATACCGCCAACACTTGCAATAACTCATTTGTCGTCATGTTACCATTATTTCCTTTAAAAGGTGCTGAATGATTGTTCACTAGTTTAGCACGTGTTAAACGTAACTAATTCAACAACTGTAAATACTATTAGCTGTGATTAGTATTTAAAATAATTGTAATTTTAAATATTTACATTTAAAATAACTTGCCCAAGCTTGTTTCCAGCGTACTGGTTCTTACTGTATGTTGATACCTCTAAGAGGGGAGTGATAGAAAAAAAAAGTTAAAGCTTGAGTTGAGAGTGCCGTAAATCTCCTATTAGTCGTCTAAACGATGTTATTTCACGATTTTTGATCTTGGAGCATTTCAAATTGTAATTCTGTGGCATTTTTACAAAAGGGCATAAGTCCATTTTTGGAACAAAAGGAGGTATCTTGGACTTAGTTCCGTTTATCATATTAGATTGACTGCTTGTGGACACACACAAAATAAGCTAAAAAATGCTAGGGTGGACTAACCTCTCTTTGTCAAAGCAAAGAGAATGTACAGACAAGCCATGATTGGACTAACCTCATGCCAAAATGGACTTACACGAATTAACGTTGCAGCATCTAACCCTATCGAGTTCTCTCTCGCAGCAAATCAAGGAATGCACGAAGCAAAGCTCTTAAACGCAACAAACAAGCCTCGTGACTCCTTAACGATTGAGTAGAAATTTGGTACGCCCTCGTCCACCTGGAAACAAGCTGTAAAGATTAACGATATTAGTGTCCCTAGATGGCGCCAGGAGATTTTCTATATATTTTTCCGTGGCGCCATCTAGTGACATTAGTATCGTTAATCTTTATAGCTTGTTTCCAGGTGCACGAGGGCGTACCACATTTTTACTCAATAATTCAGATGGAACGTGGCTTGTTGCGAGCAAACGCTAGAGAGAACTATACAGCGCTCGATGGCGCTTGATGATCCAAACTTTCATTTGGTAGCAACCAGCCTTTTAAACCCTTTTATCAAAACGCCAAAGTATTTTTCTTCTATAAATTGACTAAAAGCTTCATACATTCAAGGAAATCAATGTTTTATCTCCTTAAATCGTGGTGTTTCTGCACCAAAATTAACTAAAAGCTTCATACATAAACCAAACTAAATAAACTAGTAAACTAATAAACTTAAATTCCTAAACAAATGAGAATAAAGCATTGTGTTATTCCTAGACCGAACCCAGATCACGTACGTGAATGATCGCGTAAACGCCGAATTTTTCGCGATGGAGTTAGGCATAACCACCTTACCTGGACAGAAGTAAGATTCGAAAAGTGAATTATAACTTTGTTACGCCCCATCCCCCCTTTTTCCATCGAGTTAATTTTAACAGCTGGTGTGCGTTTAATAGGCGACTTAACAATAGAGACTTAAAATACTTTCACTCGCTCCAGTGAAGTGTTATCTAATATTTTTAGTTTTACAATATAGCGATTTTTTTTCGTTTAAAAGAAAAACTAAATAAAATTGCAATCGTTTCTCCTGTCTTTGTATTGAAAATTGAAAATGTAGGATCATTTACAGTGACGATGTTTTTAGAATCGAATACGGATGTCTAACAATTTACGCTGCTCTTACGACTCTCCCCTCCGTAAGGTTACCCAGCACAATCATCAGTACATCAAGTAACTAGCCTGCTATTGCCTCAAACCAACGCCACACACGCTAGCTTGCCATCACGGGCTTCTCAAACTTTTCCTTCATCAATTAATTTTATGGTCAAGGCCATCAATTGCATTGTTACTTTATCAGTAGGCGACCGTAGTATCCTGGAAGAAATTAAAAGCGTCATTTTTTAATTTTTTTTCCCTTTCTGTATTTCTCTGATCCGCGTTAACCAACAGGTTTAATTTTGATTTGTAAAAATTCACACCAGAAGTTACACCATACGTCAAAATTAGTTGCTTCTGCATAGCAGGTGTACATTGGAGTTGAACTGAAGTCCACAACTCTAACCACAGAGCTCGTGTTGCACGTGGGACGTAAAAGACGGCCGTGTTCCTTCTAGGATTAAGAAATTAGTTAAAAAAAATACATATTGGTAAAAAGTTTTGGTTTTTACCGGTTCGTACATTGGGGGGGGGGGGGGACGACGGGGAACGGGACGCTCTTTTCTTTTTGCGCGGACACATGCTGGGGGTGCTGCTAGCTAGAGACCTAAAAATAGGACTGAGAAGGCCTGCAAAGGGCAAAAAAAGAATTAAGAAGGGGGCAGAAAAGGGTAAAAAGAATTGCAAGCAAAAAAAAGGTCCATTAAACTCACTATGCCCTTTTACTAAAAGTTGCCCCTGCCCTTTGGGGATCTGTGCCCGTTACTGATTTTCACTCTAGTTTCCTGCGATTGAAAAAATAAGGTTCTTGCCCAGTAGCGTACACCCCCCCCCCCCCCCGAGGGGGGGGGGGTAACTTATAGTAAAGGGGCACAGTAAGTTTTAGTGTACATTTTTACTGAGGACCTTTTTTTTTTGTTTTAGTCTATTCTGTTTTTACCCTTTTCTGCTCCTTATTTTTAGCCTTACAGACCTTTTCAGACTTTTTTAGGGCTGTTTTTTTTTCTTTAGGTCCTTTTTTAAGCACTGCCCGCATCAGCTAAAGTCTGCACAAAAAGGTAATTTTTCTTTACGAAAAGGCCATTTTGCGAAAAGGGTAGGGGCTGTTCTCCACCCATCCCCCCCTCCCCATTCTGTGCACGCCACTGTTTTTGACCCCTTCCCTCTCCCTGTGGCCGTCTATCGGGGAATTTTTGTCCCCTTCCCTCTCCCCGTGGCCCCGTTTGTAGGAGGAGTTTTGTTCAGAACAAAATGGATTTCGTTTTCCGCTTTGAAACTTAATAAAATCCAGCTCCTATTTCTGTATGACTACAGAATAGGCGGCTATCGCTGTAGTGGAAATGTGTCTTTTTTCCCGGGCAGGTCTTAATAATTGTTATTCGGTGCATGGCCCTGATTTGTATAACATGAATGGTGAGTAGGTATTTTTCTTCACTTTCCTTCGTCCTCAATAAGATGCACTGACCCAGCGTGAGTGAGTCGCACATTACTCAAGTCCGTTAAACTCGCGAGTAGCGAAAGGAGAAAATAAAATTAATATGGCGGGCAAAATGCATCCAACAAACACTTTCCTTTGGCCTGGAAGTCAAAAGGAAATCAAAGACGACGCCTTGCATAAGTGTATTGGCTTCCGTGTTGTTGCACATTTCACAGCAAACATGTCTTGTCCTCACCTAAATTACGCATTTGTCTTCACTGCAAACAGGAATGGCTTCGTGAAGTACGTGCGTTATTCTTTGTTTTTGAGAATGGGGGCTAAGAGAGAAAGGAAAGGGCGAAAGAGAGAATGGACTTCTTTAAAGGTTCTTATAGTAAAGCACTTGATTGGGGAGGGGGAGGGGCGGGTTGCTGTAAAACAATTCATTGTCAGCAGTTTGAAAGTCTTCGAAACGAGTGTGTTTTCATGATTTTTAAAAATTAACAAGTGCCGTATTTTTTTTACAATACCCTTTACCTGACGTTGAAAACGTGGGTTTGGTTGATTTTGGTGGATACGTTGACTAATGTACGCAACCCTCCATAGCCCCCCTGTGCTCCCCCCCCCCCCCCTCCCCCACCCCCTCCCTAAAAGCGTTTGCTGCTTTGCAATAACCTGAATTGGATTGAGTTGCCTTAATTGTTTAACTTTACAAAAATACTATTTAACTTTTGAGTCGGGCTGGGATAAAACGCCATAAAAGCATATTGGATTTTATCTTTAAAAATGTCAAGTATGACAAGTCTGAGAAACTTGAATTTTTTTTAAGAGAGAAAAGGGAATTTCAAAAGAAGGGCTGAACTTCTTTAAAAGGTTCTTAAAGTAAAACATTGAATTTGTTATAAGGGGTGAGGGGTCCAGCTGTTATAAAAAATTCATTGTCAGCAATTTTCATGTCTTCGAAAAGTTTAAAAAGTCTATTTTCAGAATTGTTAGAAGTAATAACTGCCTTATTTGTTTAATTTTACCAAAGTTTACTCTTTAACTTCAAAGGATTTGAAGGGGGGGGGGCGCCGGCGAAAAGTAAGAAAATAATCCAAAAATTGCGTAAAAGTGGCTAAAATATCGCTAAAGTCATAAAGCATGTTGGATTTCCTAAAAAAAAATTAAACGTCAAGTAAAAGTATGCCAAGGCTGGGATGAGAAGTGCCAAAGTAGTCTGTGACGTTCAGACGTTCAGTTTTGCAAACAATACTGTCCACGAAACTGACGAAAATCAAACAAAACAATCAAACTGACACCATCCGATAATACAATCTACGAAACTGACGAAAATCAAACAATACAATAGACGAAACTGACGATAATCCGATAATATAATTTTAAAAAAACTGACGAAAGTCGGGAAATACCGTAAATTTACAGACATTCTGTGGAAAATTCTATCAAATCTTTCAAGTCGTGAAGAATTTTTGTACAATATTTTGAAAAACTTTCCCATAAAACTTCCTTAAAAAGCCTTTTACAAAATAAAAAAATAAAAAATTCAAGGGCAAAAGTAAGTTAGTTAAGTTCTAAGTTAAGCAGGTGTTGAACAGTCAGCAGATGCGTACAATTTCCTGTGTGCGAATATAGGCACAGACTGATCTGGCTTTTTGTACAACCGTTAAAGCGTCCTAACCAAATAAAAATTGTTTTCTGGCATGGTTATCATATTATTAAGGCTTAATTGTTAAGTTCAGTTATAAACGAAATGTCACAATTTCGACAAAGGTCAGGGCTCCCACGTGTCATTATTAATAAAACAATTTTGATTTTAACGAAATGTCGTAAACTTGTCATACATTTTTGTTTTGTGTTTCTAGAAAATGGCACGAAAAAATGCACACTGAAATACGAACTTACATCACAAGTGGCCTATAAGGGAGTCAGGACTTCTAAAAATAAAAATAAAAACCTGGCTTCGACAAGGGGGAGGGAACCCCCCCCCCCCCCGACACCGCTCCCCCATCTGGTAATGTTTACAAGGTTTTGAATATTGACTATTCTGTAGTTCCACACTTTCTTTAAAAAATGCCTATTATACAAATAGGTTTAAAAACTACAGCTTTGAATGGTTTCAAGTACAGCCGTCCTTTCATTGAAAGTGATTTATTTAATTTGGTTTGTTTGATTGTAGATTACATTTTCATTTTGTCCAACCACCATCCCCACCCCCCATGCCAAGTCACCAAGTGAAAAAGCGGGTTAGAAAAGAAAATAAGATGTCTTATTTGTCATAAAATTGTCATAAAATTGGGACCAGTTTTGTTGTGAAATGTAAAAAAAAATCGCGATTTAGGTATAGGAGCCGTGAAAAGGTATAATCACGCCTGGACCCTTGATTTTACATTTATTATCCCATTTCACTTCACACGTACTAAAGGGATCCTAAAGGGATCCTAATTAAGAGTGCCATAGGAAAGTAAAGGTATTCGGTCTCGCGTCCCTTTGGTTCGTAAGACCAAGCCTAATTTTTGTGATTAGTTATTTTCATTCAATTCTTATTGGTTTTAACGGGACCTGGCCTCCAAGCCAAATTTTACCAATTAGTTGCAACGGCGTTTACTCTACCCCATTCTAGCAATGCCCGCGCACGTTATTCACCTATGGGTCTTGTGGCGTCGAATTATTTCATTGCTGTATTGTTTCACTCTCCCTTGCATTTTGGTAGAGTCGTGCCTGTTGAACAGCGTGTGTAGGGTTGTGCTGCGCCCTTGTTGTTTGTCATGACCTCCTAACCAAGTGGACGCTGGTTCAAATCCCACCACTGACCAATGTAGGTGGCAATTGGACGGGCGCGCAACAGCTCCAAGTAATGGCAAGGTGCACCGTGTATTGCTGGCTTCGTGATGCATTTCGCATTACACGTAACGTTCGTTACATGTCCCCTCCCCTAATTTTTTGCTTAGGCAAAGAGAGACCTATCTTTATATGACACTCATGGCCCCCCATATGAGATTCGTACTTGAACCTTTTAGGGAACGTCATGGGATAGCAGAAATTCCATGAGGGCTAGCCCCATAAATGAAATTTTAATAGCATATTTTTACAACATTTTCCTTTTGCATCAATACCGGCAAACTGTATTGGGAAATGAAGCGAATCTGGCATTTACCATCAATGTTTCATGTCTGGAACAGCAAGTGATCATTAGGCTAACACTTCCTTTACACGTATTGGCTGTTGTGTTGTTTATGTGATAGTACTTTTATTTTGTTTTTCCTCTTTTGATCCGGAATCGGGCGTGCCACAAAAGAGTTATAACATCGTTACTGTGTGTGTGTTTCTTGTAAGTCTGGCATCCATTACGAAATAAATGGTCTACATCTAGTTAAATGCTCGGGGCAATACCTCACAGCACTTCTAGCAGTAAAGGAAGACAATTATTTTGAAATAGGATTGAATATACCATTTTGTTTTACTGATGTACACAGATTAATGTTGAAACGAGGGTGGCAATGAACTGCAAGCAACCTTTACCGCAATCTGTCGCCCCTAACTCCATTGACCATTTATTCACATTGTGAAGGATGATTGAAAGCCGTGCTTGTTAATGAAGCACCTTTCCTTAAAGGGGGATTGCCACCAAATAGCAAGCTGAAGCATCTGTAGGTACCTGCGCCGCTATCTAGTCCTTACTTTCAACAGGCGAAGGAACACACAAATAAATTTCTTTTTACACAACAAACAAGCCACGTGCCTCCTTAATCATTGAGTGTAAAGTTGGTGCGCCCTCGTGCACCAGGAAGCAAGAGGTAAGGTTTAGCCTAACGACATCTCGAGCGCTTTTTTCTATATATCGACCGTTTTGAAACCCAGATTTTGAACCGCTAGACGGGCGCTATCAAGTGACAGTGATATCGCTAACCATGACAGCTTGCTTCCTGGTGTATGTTGGCGCACCAATTTGGCATTCAATAATTTAGGGCGCACTTGGCTTGTTTGTTGTGTAAAAAGAAATTTCTTTGCGCGTTCTTTCGCTTGTTGAAACCAAGTTCTACATAGAACTAAATAAGCGTAGATGGCGCTAGATGCTGCAACCTGCCATTCGGTGAACAAGCACCTTTAAGTGTACTAGTTGCCAATGCCAGGCAAACACGCATCAATTTTCATCGATACTTCGCATGAAATATATTCAGAATTCTTTATTCGTCTCCCTTTAGTTATTCCTTTGTTACAAATCTTTTCACAAATATGGCGATTGGAGATATTCCGACGAATGTGGTGACTATATAAATATAAACCTCGTATTTCACTTGGTGCACTTAGGTATTTGAACGTTAACCAAGTTCAAATGCGTAAGTGCGCCAACTGAAATACGTGTGGGATATTGTAAATATAGTTCCAAGTTTCGTCGAAATATCTCCCAATCAAATTGTTAGACGGTAGCAATTCTGTGGCTGATACTGTGTGACACCTATGTTTCCGTGGCAACGTTCACCATCGCTGGGTGACGTCAAGTCTTAGTGCTTAGCGTTATTTTCAACGAACCTTTAAAACACTTTTTCGAGATTAAAGAGCTAGACATCTGGTTTACAAGTGACTTGAAAAGTGCCTCTTATTGCAACCACACTGTTAAAATTGCACGATAATGAGCAACTATGATTAAACGATGTTTTATGTCCAGTGATCGTAAAACATTATTTTGGGCTTTCTGTGTGTATGTTAGACCGAGTCTTGAATATGCGAGCCCAGTCTGGTCGCCTCACCTCATGAAGGACATTGACCACATTGAGCCGGTGCAGTGAACGTTTACTAAGTGTCTGTCTGGACTTAATGGCAAAGTACTGTGACCGGCTTAAGTTCTTAAATGCAGATTCTCTTGAATTGAAAATTTTGGATGGGTTTTTTCACACGAAGGAGCACCTGCACCTGCTTTGATTTTGCTCTTTTCTCGATTTCGTGTTTTATTTTCTAATATTCAGGATGAATGTTATTAGTCACAACCGTGACCTTTTCCATGCTGGCATTCGATAAAATTGTATTATTATTATTTTCCAATTCCGTGACGCGATCACGAAAGCACAAGGTGGTTATGAGGTAACTTCCCTTTAAGCACAGGCTTGTTGTGAGACTGTTTTTAAATACAAATCTGTAATCTTGGATGGTAGTGGAATATACTGGGTTGGCTTATGCAGTATAGAAAATACAATAATAGTGATAGTTTTATTGTAATCCATTTTTTTGTTGAAGGATAGTGTGTCGCGTGGGGTGTTTTGGGAATAATGTTAATTGCCAAATAGTTACCTTTAGGTCCTTCAGTAACCCAACGCCTAAAGGTAGATGGAGTGTTTAATGCTTGTTTATTGTATAAGGGATGTTGCACAACACGTGGTTCTCTTATGTCAGGGCCGTCAATTGGTTGATGCATCAGGGAAGTGGTAATCGCAAATATTTCATCACTTGTGAATTTTTTTTCCTTACTCCAACTTCCTAATGGCTGTTGCTTCCGCTTCGAGTCCATCCACTTTAAATTTATACGTTTTCGTTTCGAATGATAGGTTAATTTTTAGTGCCGTTCATTTTTTTAAAAATTGCGGATTGGCCACACCCGCTTAAGTAAGTACACTGATACAATTTAACGCTTCAGTGAAATTTAAATTTTTTGTCGTTGTATGATTTACGTTTGCGTTCAAGGGGAATTATAATCTTAAGGCGCAGAAACTAACGTTTGTGCAAGCATTCATATTTAAAGAGAATTTTTTCTCTTTCCTGGCTTCACATCTTAAACGCATAATCAGAAATGCAAGTAGAAGCAAGGAAATTAGAAAAGAGAGTGGGCAATGCGAGAAGTTGACTGGTTAATAGGCGTATTCTTGGTGACCCTTTCTTGGTTTAATGTTATTGCCATAAATTACGTTAAAACGTCCTTTAGCTAACGCTGTTAATTTTGGAAAATCGGAGGTTTGGCATTAAATAAAACATAACCCATTTCCTAACTTTACACAAGTTGTCCATGGACCATGTTTACTCCATCATGGAAACGTCGGTGATTGTGCGATCATTCACTTACGTGGGATGGATTCAGTCTACCGAAAACGCAATGCCTTTATTCCCATTTATTCACAAATTTAGTTCATTCGGCCGTCAATCCACAAACCAGCACAATTCGTAGTTAAAACTTATTTGTGTACGCAAACGTTCGGAACTAAAGGATGGAGGCGATTGCATGCTGAAACACATCGCTAGCTACCATTTTTCGAAAGTTGATGAGAAGTTAGTGTTATTTCCCGTCTAGGAGAGAGTGATCCACACCGGAAGTTAGCCTGGATAAATATCCCGGACGCAAAAGGAAGCCAACGGTCACACCAACTTCCGGAAAATGGCAGTGTAAATGCGCAGTAGTCCCCGATCGTGAAACGCGTTGGATACCCGTAGATGCGCTGCTTCAGGATGGCATTGTCCTTTTTGGTAGCATCTGTTGAATATGTGACACCAGTCTTAAAGCTGTTGACAAAGCTCGCGTGATGAGCTTCTCTCCATGGCAATGACTTTATAATGTACCTGGTGCCATGACGCAAGTGGGATGATTTCCAGATGTTTTTTTTCATACGTCAGTCCGTCGATCGTTAATGGGTGGCGGCGAACAAACTTCCTAAGCTTTTGCACAAGTGATTTTTGTGTGGATAACAATTTGGTGAATGTTCCTTTCAAATCTCCACCTTTAGTCAATTAGCTTCAACGTCGGTCTTTTAAGCATTGTCATTTGTCTAGTTAGCCTACTTAACTGGTCTAGTCATAACGAGAGACCACCTTGGTTCTTCAGCAACAGTGGGATCTTTTCTGGACACGATGATCTTACCGTGACTGACCCCCGTTTGAAGTTGCCAGTTCGAGTCCCTGGGTTTGTCTCCCATTACTAGAATTATTTTAACGGATTCAGGAGGTCCTTCTTTATGAACAATGGCACAAACTCCCTACCCCCCTCCCCACTACCCAGAACCGAATTAAGGAGTATGAATTAGTAAATGTAGACAAATAAAGCATTTATTTCAATTTTTAAAAATCGCAACATTTTTTTTAGAGTTTAAATGGCACTGGAATTGCTGAAAATAAATTGTACAGGGCTCCATGGCAATCTTCCACGTTGCTAGACCCAAAGATGAATTTTCGGCTCCATATTTTATTCCAAAACCCCCCCCCCCCCCCAAAAAAAAAAAAACAAGCTTCCTCGCTGTGCTGCTGTTAACAAAATTATGTATTCTGATGGAAGGAAGAACGACCATCAAATACGTGCCTTCTGTCGGCAGAAAATAGAACCAACTGTTAAAATTCTTGTTGAAACTTCGTTTAATTTTCTGCGCAGGCTTTTGTCTTTGTCACTTTGTGTGTGTGTATGTTTAGGTACGCACGTGTTGTTACCGACATTTCTTGACAAAAAAAACCTGTCATAATATTAAAGATAGTGCGCTTGTCACGCCCAACTATTTTGGTTTTATTCGTAAGCGATGTGACTTGTTTATTGACTGGTTAGGTTGTTACTTTCTCCGCCTTCGTACTTTGGAATGCACTTTCGGTTTTGTTTTGGACTGATTTAATTTTCCCTCCGGCTCTTATGTCCTGGTGTTACTTGTTGCTGGCGAAGTGCGTTGGTGATCTACAGCCTGAAGCTAAAGGATCAAGAATGACTTCCTGGCTGATCTGCCATCTTACAAGAAAATGATGCAATACCATTTTATTAATTTTTTTTTCTTGAGGAAGTAGGGATCGGGAGAAGGGACATGTTAGTTTTTTTTTTTTTTAATGGCAAGCTAACTCAAGATTTAAATAGGGCAAATCAAAAATTTTAAATGAATCACAGCTGGTCGTGCAATAGGATCGTGGAGTTGCGTGGACTTTTTCTCCTTTTTTTCTCGTATAGTTTATGGGTGCCAACAGTTTATGTTCTAATAAATTTCTGCGAATATTCGGATTTTTTTTAAAGTTGTGATATTTTTCATCACCAGTTATTAATAACTCGATCTTCCCTATTCTGAGCCACAATAACCCTTTACTGCCCAACGCCCTGTATAGTGGACGCTTATTGAACGGCAAACAACGTGCAATGCGAGCTTTGTGAGGGGTCCCCGGAAACTTCGAACAAAGCGAGCAGCAACAGCCCAGTGGTCAGCACCCTCGTCTTCAAACCAAGAGAACGCCGGTTCGAATCCCGCGTCCGGCCCAACTATCATATGGGTACACTTTGACGTAGGCGTTAAAGGGTTAAGATTTTTTTTGGTATCCTAGCCAAATTTTGATACTTTCAACATAGCGTCTAATCGTTTTTGAGAGCTGGTTAACTGTATTGGTTTCTATAGACAACACCTATTGCCTTATAAAATAGCAAAATCCTTAATGTTTTGAACATCGTTTTTCTGAGCGGTCCTAAGTTTTAGCTTTGTGTGTGATTAGCATGCTTTGTGCACATTTTCAGCGTTTTTCTTACGCATTTTAATATGCCTTCTTGGGGTTTTTGTCTTGCAATTTTTTTTATTTAGTTTTCGTGGGTGTAAAAAAAAAAACGTATGTTGAGGCGGCTACTCTTGTGCCAGAACTTTGTTCGCAAATTTGAGCCCGTATTGCTAAAGAAATTGAACCATTACGAGGCGAATTATCGTAGGTTTTACGGAAAAGTAAAATTATGCTTTAAAAATGAGGAATTTGGGGGAAACACTGCTATCGAACTAGACTCGCTTGATTATATTTATTGACTGTTTATTTCTCAATACTGTGGTACGGCAGAATATGCTATTATCATTAAATTATAAATTTAGTTACAAATTAAGCTTTTTGTCATTTTATTAAAGCGTTCCCTACACCTAATACTATCAACGGTCGATTATTTTCGATTTATTTTGAAAATGCTTAAAAATGAATTCGATTTATTTTTAAAATGCCCTAAGAGCTGCTATTTCCACGTTGCCGTTGTTGTTTATTGTGCAACTTGAACTAAATTGTTGATTAGTAAGTAGCTCCGACGAGCTATACCCTAAAGCAGTTTGAGTAACACCACTTCCTGTCCGTTGTTTGGAACGTTACAATGCTAAGAACTGAAAGCTTAAAAGAAAAAGAAAGGAAAAAAAAGGTCTATTTTGTAGAACAAGTGACCCTCCTTTTTATGACATATGATTAATTTATGTTTGAGCACATTTGTACTGTCTTTCTGCGAACTCGGTACGAATTGTCTTTTACGACCACGGAAATTGATAAAAATGTAGGCCTGGTATGGCAACAGTCCTGATTTCCTGTTTTAGTCTTATCAATCACCATGCTAGACGACATGACGTCATGAAAGCCTTACTGTCTTGCTGTGAAACAGTTTGGCAAAAGAGCTTCACGCTTTCCTTCTACGTCACACCGTAAATTACACAGTTGTGAAAGGAAGATGTTACAGATGTTCGGGGATTTCTGACTTTTGATGCGGAATTCGTACACAGGATCGATTGTCAGTTCCGTCATCTCAATCGTACGCTACAAATCCACAACTTAGGGTTATCTTGACTATTTTAGTGATACGCAATGGCAGCACTCTCTCAATCTCCGTGGTGACGTTGAGGGTTCCACCTCCCACCAACGTGGAAAGTCAGGGAATTGGGAAATGATCAGGGAAAACTTTTAATAGCAAAGTCAGGGAATTAACTTGTATTTTTGTCTGTTTTTTTTTTTATGTCTCTTGGTAGAATACCTAAGTTTTTATTTGACGCCAGCCAAAAATGAGAGAGCTTGTAGCCAAAACCTGCCATTTTTTTAAATGGGGAAGCGGCAGTGGGTAAGCAATTGGGTGAGGGAGGGCGCCCCCCCCGCGGAAGCGGGCGAACCGAAAAATCGTACTTTTGCTGTTCCCCCTCCCCCAAAAATAAAAATAACATTTAAATCTTTCTCACACCCTACGTTCTTAACTGTTTCCTACTCCATTTTTTTGGGAACATTTTTATAGCTGAAAAAATATTCTGATTTTACATCTCTCACAGTAAAATCAACTAGGCCCTATTGA
>JAHWFP010233107.1:51792-85403 GCA_023313725.1 Lithobius niger | reverse complement strand
TCTTTAAGCAATAATAGGCTAGATTAATTAATTGTATTTAACCAGAGAACAAAAGTTGTAGTTAATTTTTGTAATTGCAATCACTGGAATCGTTCAGTTTCGTTTTCCTGTATAAGAACGCCATGTTTTGAAACCGAAACTGAAAGCGAGTTCAATTTTAAGCAGAAGCGCCGGTGGTGCCATTTTCTGGCGATAGAGCGTACTACTTGTTCTCGGCGTTCACTTCTTCTTCTGCCTGCATGATGGAAGCAAGTCGCCCTCCACAGATTAAAGAACTCTCCCTCCCACAGATACGACTCTCGTGCGCTAAGTGGTGCCTCTGTTTTTTTCCCCCTTTATAGTCATACTTCGCACTTGATTCGCCAGCAGGCACAGTGATAGCCCGCGAGGACGCGGTATAATTAGAACGACTATCGCAGAAAATATGCACGCATGCACTGTGCGAACAGCCTGCTGCTACCGTGAACTGTTTCCTTTGCCAGTGTAAACAAGACCCATGAGCAATAAAGATGCGGTATGCATGAATTAACTGCTTATAAACTAAATAAAACACATTAAAATTCATTTTGACAAAAATTTGCGGGATGTTTCTGGCGATTCAAGCGGTCCATCAGTGTCTGGTAGGTTTAGATCGTTTTTGAATTTCAGTTTCACTATCTGCTATCTGCTAGTGACATCTGGCAAATAAAGTGTGAGGCCATGAGTCATCGTACTGACGTGTTGCTGAAACGAGGCACCATTTTTGAAGCGCTTGCTGAGTTACGAGTGTCGTATCTGTAGGAGGAAAAGTTCTTTAATCTGTGTCGCCCTCCATTATCGTTCATGCTCTGTAAGCACTATTCTCTAACTGAGAAACGGACAAATAACTTTGTTGCGTTTATATCTGGAATTCAGAAGTTAATAAACTGCTTATGAAATTGATAAACGAGTGCAGCCTGCATAACGAAGCTTCATGAATTTGCCCATGCACGGTTTGAAAATCAAATGGCAGCCTGCAATCCGTTTTATTCCAGCCGAGCACTTATGAATATTTACGGTTGCCCTTCACACATTTTTAAAGTCTGTTTTCTAGCAGCTTGCTAGTTAGGTTCCTCCAAAATAACAAAGGTTATGGGCCTAGAACGTTACATTACGAGTGGATAATTTTCCCAATAACTACCGAACTTAAATGTGTGAGCATCATAATGGCGATATACAATTCAAATGTTGGAAATGGACCCGACAGATAAATTCCGTCCATCCGCAATTTATCCTACTAGCTGTAACTAGTGAACAATTAGAACTGCCAGAACATTTTAGAATATTCCGAAAGCATTTAAAAGTACGAAATATAGGAGACCAAGAAATATACGTTGGTGAGATACCTATACATGTGATGTACACGCTGCAGCCTGGCCTTGTATTATCACGCAGCAGTCAAATTAAATTTGTTTTTGACATCGTTTTGTAGTAGAAAGGGTTTGCTACGAACTTTTGGAAGACTCGTAAGTCTTTTAATTGACCCTTCAAACACGACACACGGGAGAAAAGGCAATTAAACGTTTGCAGTGCCTTGCATTTCTTTGAATATCCCATTGTGGTTGGCCCCAAAGTGGAGGACATAACAAAACGAATTATTGTGTGTACTAAACAAGTGAAAATAGCGTTGTATATATTTTTTGAAAGACTAAGTATACATTACTTAAAATGTATTGTGGAAAGAGGCCTTACACTTGCAGGGAATGTGGTATTTGTTTTGCCACATAGCAAATAAATCAGTGATTTTAAAAGCAAATGAAAGTCATATTAAGCAGTACAATAATAAATGCTATGATGTATTGTAACAGGTGCTCAATACAGACTGCCAGCCATGCCAGAGAAAGCCCACTAAAGTGTGACATGAATGGTGAACATTTTTTGAAAGTTTTAGTGCCACTTAACATAAAAACAAGGGTAGTGTTTTTTCTTAGTAAGGCATAGATGAAAGCAAGAAGGCTGACGAATTCCATCGTAGTTTAAGCCTCAAATTTCCAAAACTAAACGTCAAAAACTATTCTTCCTGGAAATATGATATGACTATGTACCTCTATGAAAGAGGCTTATATTATTTTGTAGATGCGGTCAATCATGAAACTGCACCAACTGCAGCGGAAGAAGAAGCACGACCGTGATTGAAGCGGCAGTATACCTTCAGAGCACCACGAGCTCTTGCCACCATAGTATTAGGCTTGGAAGTCGACATCAAGCCTTTAGTCCAGAACTGCAAGACAGCTTTGGAACATTGGACAAATCTTGCTGATGTATTTGAGCCCAAATCACGAACATGGGTATAGGACATTTGCGACGTGAGTTCGTCTTGATGAAGATGAAGCCCCATACTATGGCTAAATACCTGCTCATCTACAAAATGCAGTAACCGACTTAGCCGATGTGGAAAAAATCGTTGATGACGAAGAACATGCGTATCAGAAGATACACAGACTGCCAAATTCATGGGATTCTGTCGAACACATCCTATACGCCTAAGATGACGAAGAATTTTTTGTTCAAGAAAATCAAGGAACTACTGTTGAACGAGTATGAGAGAAGACATCCGATAGGGGTGGCATCATCTATGGACGACTCGATCATTCAAGCGATGTCAACAGGCCACAATGATATTCAAGATACAGATGCAAGCCGACGAGGACGAGGCAGTAACGGTCGTGGAAGAGGTGGACGAAGACGTTCAAAAAGCCAAACCCTAAACCAGAAGCAAGGTGAAGCCATCGTCTGCTACAACTGCAATGAAAGAAATCATTTTGCCAGGAATTGCAGCAGGCCTCGTCAAGAACGAAGTTCGACAGCACAGAAGATCGCTTTACGCCCAAACGAAGAGCGAATATTCCAGGCTGGAGCTAACTTTGTAGAAGCAACCACAGTATCGTCAGGGGCACAATAGTGAGTGTTGGACACAACTGCCACACATCACTTCTGTGGACAGAAGGAGTGGTTTACAAACTACAGGGAGATAGATGTAGATCCAGCAAGACTAGCGGAAGGAACCTCGCCATTACGTGGAATTGGCGATATTTAATTACAAGTGCCGTTGCATCTTAGAAAATGACTTCACTTTCGTTTTTTAAGGGCTCTTCCACCTTGAAAAATGACGTCACGTCCAGTCACCTTGATGATGTGCTGCCCTTGGGGTGTGGTTCTGTGGGTGAGGCCCTGCATCCAGATCGATAAAATACGCTCTCCCACCCTCGTTCAGATCGACGTCACAGGGGCTGAAGCTATGACGTCATCCTAGATGGCGACGCCCATATGGTGAGGGCTATTCTATGTAAATTTAGTTTTAGCCCCACCTTAGATTGTGCAATTTCTACCATGTAAATTTTAAATAAAACTGGTGACCACGTGGTGCCATTCCCAATGGACCACTCTACAAAGCCCGCGCGGGTACCTCCATGATGTCGCGATATCAAAACCTGCCATAAACGAATGTATATAGGGAAACATACAAACATCAACAAAAACGTTTAGGTACCTTCCACGTTTGTGTTTTGATGCTCGTACCACGTTCCCTATACATGTTTGAATGTCACCTACACATTCTTTCAAGATGACGTAGTTAAACATGTCTTAATTGTACAATAAACAAATGTAAATCGTTATGGGAACCTAAAAATATCAATAATAACTTTTAGATACGTTCCGCAATTATGTTCGGATTTTCTCACCACGTTCTTCACAAACGTTTGAATATGTCCTACCCATGTCATCATACCAGTAAACAGCTGCTCCAGTTCCTTTTCACCATTAAATGGGTGTAGAATGCTTCTGCTCGAAGTTAAACAATTTCGGTTAGGATAGATGGAAAGATTACATCCCCACCTTTCAGAAAATCATAGGCATGTCCATATCAGCGTTTTAGAAGGCTCGCAAGAGCAGTTTGAATTCTAAATTATACATAAACTTTAGCCACTAGTCCATTACTTCTTCACCTTAAATGGGTGTAGGACGGTCCCTATCTAAGTCAAACAATTTCGGTTAGGAATGACAGAAAGAATAACCCCCCACCTTTCAGAATATCTTAAGCATGTCCATTTTGGGCTGTTGGAGGACTCACAAGAGCATTTTGAATTCGAAAATCAACATAGGCTTTACCTACTTCCATTACCTCTTCACCTTTAAATGGGTGTAGGACGGTCCCTATCCAAGTTAAACAATTTCGGTTAGGATTGATGGAAAGAATAGGTCCCCCACCTTTCAGCATATCCTAAGCATGTTTATTTCGGGATATTAGAGGGTTCGAAGATAACTTTGAATTCGATAATCAATGCACGTGTTAACCACTATATTCCATTACGTATTCACCATTAAAGGTGTGTAGGACGGTCCCTGCCTACGGTAAACAATTTCGGTTAGGATTGATGGAAAGAATAACTCCTCACCTTTCTGCATATCCTATGCATGTCTATTTCGACCTATAGAGGGCTCGCAAAAGAAGTTTGAAATAAAAAAAACAACATATGCTTTTGCCGCTATGCCAATACCTCTTCACCTTTAAACGGGTGTAGAATGGCCCCTACCTGAGCTAGAAAATATTAGTTAGAATTGATGGAAAGAATAGATCCCCACCTTTCATAAAATTCTAAGCATATTCATTTTGGGGTATTAGAGGGCTTGCAATCATTAAACAACCAATTGTATTACCAAACCATATATTACCCTTGCTTTTATATAATAGATGTACAGTTCCGGTAAAAAAAAAAACGCCTTCGTTATACGGAAGAAGTTGCAGGAATAATGTATGTGACTCTGAACGAAAATGTTGATATCTCGAAAACTACTGGACAGAACTGAATAAAACAAAAACTGGATTAATTGTTATGATAATGCTATATTTCTATACATTTGACATTCAATATTCAGCAGAAAAATACAATATGCAATTCAGTCTTTATTTCATGAAAATCCTTTCATTGTTTTTATGAAAATCCTTCCACTGGTTTTCGAGATATTATCAGATATCATTACATTTTTCTCCCTCAGCCAATTATTTTCAGTCAGTTAACTTAGTATTTAATAAGGGTAGAAATATAGTAGACAATCTAAAAGCAGTTTAGTGTTTGTTTCATGAAAATCCGTCCAGTAGTTTTCGAGATAACTGATTTTCTCCATGGTTGTTATTACGACCCTGATATAACGAAAAAGGGCGGTTTTTTTTTACCGGAACTGTACATCACCTTTCCTGTCTAGATTTGTCCGCTGAACGTTTTTACTACACTTCATGCTTTTGTTTTGTTGACGGTTAAGGAGCAACAGCAAAATGTTGTTTTGGGGAGGGGGGGAAATAACCCCCACCTCAGGACGTTTTTCATGTTACTATCATAGCTATTTTCTTCCAGTTACTCTTCGCGTGTTACTCATACTGAATTTCACAGAAAGTGAACATTTCCTTCAATTTTGGGACCCAAGCCACCCTACTATACGAAGTGTAATGTACATTCACGTTTGCGGCTTCTTTGCCACCGTTTATTCACAGATTCATTGACTCGGGTAGCTGCGAGCACTGGGGCGTCAGATTCGTTAGGCATGTTGGTCCCAGCTGTACATCTCTGACTTTGTACAGACCCAGGTTCAATCCTGATGAAGGAAAGTGTATGTGTACGGGTCTTGCTCCGGTTGTTTCCCGACGGGTGCAACAGGGTTTCCTCCGGGTACTCCAACTGTAATAATGGTGGTACTTCTTCCACTTAACATCTGCCGGTTGGGTCTTTGGGTGGGTGGATGCCTTGTGCATCGTCAATTTCTATTTCTATTTCTATTTCTATTTCAATTAAAAAAAACAACAATAAAACCTTTTCTGTAGACAATTCCATGCTCAATTCCATGTTCGGGTTAAAACAAAATTCTTGTCTGAGCAGCCGTTTCCATTATATATTGAAAAAACCGATTTCCGGCACCATCTTTCCAATTAGCTCAAAACGGACAGCTGAGGACTTTTATTGTGTTGAATGCTGCAACCATTACGAACATCTGTACCAAAAACCGGCTTATTATGAATTATTTCATAATTCCACGTAAATTTGATCTAATTTACTGGACTAGGACAGTAAACATGGCTTTGGACGCCATCTTTGATTAAAAATATAAGATACCATTAAAAAAAATGGTGATAAGTCATAGATTATCTTATTCTTAATCTATAATCTATAGTCTCTCATGGAACAAAAAGAGTTTGCTTTTAACACGCAATCCTCACGGACGCACAAAATCTGGACAAAGCTGCCGGGAATAATTGTACGATGAAGCACATACATTATAACGTTTAACAAGTATGTAGCAAAGCTCGCCCTGTTATTTTAAGAAAGGAGACATATTTGTTGTTTCGGGCAACATTACGATTGTCCTTTCGGCTAATCAAACCAGCACAGCCGGTAAAAAAACAAACATCCATCGTCTCCAGTATCCAGGGGCTACAGTGAAAAAACAGTGTATGGCCATTTAGACGAAAAAATCTCCACTTGTTTCTTACGATAGGGGGTTTGTTTATCTTCTACTTGCAGTTTCATAGGTGAACTCCCGTTTCGCCAAAAAAAAAAAGCAGATTAACAGTTTTGCCCTCAGGGGCCTGTCCCGTTTCGCCAAATCCAATTTCGCCAAAACGAATTTGACAAAATTTTATGTACACGAAATTTAACACCTTATTTCTATGTAATGGGGCTTTAAAAGGCAAACATTTCATAGAGACAAGCAGTGGTAGAATAAGTCCAGTTAATTTATTAGCGTTTTGAAAACTGACAATACAGACGGAAAAACGTGCTTTTTAAATATAATTGTTTACAATGCTTGGGCGTCACGACGTCAGTACCAAGGTTCTCTTTTAAGAATAGTTAGTTATACATGTGATGGTTAACCTTTCCCGAACGGGAATTCCCGTTTTCCAGAATCCCGTTTCTCAGAATCAAAATACTCTTCAAAACTTTAACATTGCAGAAGTTAAAGAGGCATGCCTAATTATTAGTAATTTTTGATTAGTTGTGGTTTCTGATGTATGTGTTTATCCGCAGCGAGCGGGGAAGCGCGAGCGAGGCACGTAATTTGAAACAAATTATTTTGCAAAATGGGACTCTGCAAAACGGGTGTTTGTCTGCAAATGTCTGACCATTATCATGTTATAAATGTTCGAGTTTAAATGTTTTGAATGTTTCGTGTGCCTAAAATTTCGTGAACGATATTTGGCGAATCGGGATTTAACGAAACGGGACTGACTTCTGAGGCAAAAGCTGTAAATCTGCTTTCTTTTTGGCGAGCGTCTGGCACTCTTTAAAAGCCTGGTACTTAATGAAGGAAACATGCGTCCATTTATTTCACGACTGACTTTTGTAAAGTGTTATTTATTTTCCTTTTTTCCTTTGAATACTATGTTCGTTTTAAGCCATTTTTCGACAGGGCTTATTGCTGTTTTAAAAACAAACAATGTGAAATATTTAAAGCATTTACCTGCAGGTAAGTAATTGTTTGTATTGTGAGACCAAGCAATCCTTCTTGCAACGGTGGTGCGTCGCTGAATCCAAACATCTGTCTGCACGTCTACTGACAAATTCATACTACAAATAACGGCAAAACACAAAAATACAATAACCAATTTCTTTTTTGCCTTGAGTTAAAATCCGTAGCTGGAACGAAGATAATTAAAAAAAAAAAGCAGTGAACACTCATGTAATTAGTGTAGTGGTAGACTTAATCTGATTAACAATCTTCAAACATTAATTGATGGACATAACAGGCGTTCCGTTAGGTATCATTTTATGTACCAAGTCTATTATACCACGCGCCATGGCTGCTTGCTGTGACGTGCACATCACATGACTGGGCTAGTCCAATCAGAAGGCCAAATAGCCGTTGTTCTCGTTCATCATTGGCTAACTCATGATGACGTCACACCAAACAGCCATTGCACATGGTATAGTTGTTGCACATTGTAATTTAAGTGACCATAGGTGATTGTGCCTTTTTGCCTGTGTTCGTGACTGAACCGAAGATAGCGTTTGAACCCATTATTCAATTCATTTCAAATCTTTCCACAATCAGTTTACGACATATTTGTGAATTGAAGTTCGTAAATCAATAATATTGGGTAAGTGTTTCCATAGTTTTTGACCCTCAAACATCAAAATTAATACAGGCATGCAATGCAGTTCAGGGGGAAAAAAATTGAAAATCACTGTGCATTGTGCAATGTTCATTGTGCACAGTAATTTTCATTTTTTTCGCAGAACATTTCATGTCTGATTAATTTTGCTGCTTTAGGGCCCAAAACTCCGGAAACACCTAATGTTTTTGATTTATGAACTTAAATTCACAAATATGTCGTAGACTGATTGTGAATAGATTTGAAATGAATTGGATAAAGAGTTCAGAAGTTGTCGTCGGTTCAGACACTTACAGTCAACCAGGGTCACTTAAATTACAGTCATGCCCATCCCAACCGTAGGCACATCCTTTGAATAACATTGTTTGCAATTTTCAATGGCCACAAAACAAAACACATACAAACGTGGCCAGGACGATCAAAAAAACATAAGTGACACAGCCACGCCAGACCAAGGGCCAGTTCAACCAAATAGAGGTTGCATACCTCCACTTATCCCTCTCTTTCCTTCGTTGTTTTTCACCCTAAATTGGAGGTTACCTACGTTTCACCCGGATTTTTATTTATAAATCTACCCCAGGGTAGATTTTTCATATTTCAATCTCACTTTCTGGTGTGGCGCCATATAGCCTACACTACAGTACAGGGTACAGACAATTTGTTTATTCTCAATTTCCCTGACATTTCCAGGTTTTCCATGTGCATCCAATGGCAATTTCCAGGTGTTTACAAGATGTTCAGTTAGGGAAACAGGCAGTATCTAATGTTTTTATTAAAATTTGTACGAAAATAATCCAACACCCCAGAAAATAGCTGTTTAGAGATTAGTCCAGACGGGACATTTTCATTACAGATATTGGAACCAGCCTAAGATTCGATTTATTGAAGTAATATCTAAAATACTTGGACATATTACGGCACAAATTAAAATATTGGCTACTAGCCTAGGATTTTGTTTGTGATCTGCTAATTCAATGGAACTCAACAAATCAGACACGAAGACATTTTTTCTCAAATATCCCTGTCTCTTCCCTGATTTTCAAAGAAATTCTTGTTTTCCCTGAAATTTCCTTGAGATTTTGGCTCTAGTTTCATTTTTTCTGAGATTTTCAGGTTCTCCAGGTTTTGTCTGAACCCTGTTGTATCTTGATTATTGGAAGTCGTGGATATGTTTAGTTTGCTTTCGAAATCTATTCTGTCCACACACATCGTCTACTTTGTGTGCCGTCTGCCGTATTATGTGCCGTCTGGCGAACACTGAAAGGAGACACTGAAGAGTAAAGCGAATGTTCGCTGTAATCCAGAGAGACACCCAAGAAATGGTCAACAATCGCTTTGCTGGACTTACCTTCGTGTGTACCTTCGTGTGTAGCTTCATGAGAATAATGCATTTTCGAAAATTAGAGTACTAAATCGTCTACTTGGTGACGAGTTAATCCAGCCTAACAATACCACTGGACAGTGATTACTGAAACCTGGCAAGATGTGATCATGGGAGGTCACCGTGATTGGAAAAGATGATGGACTATAAGTGACTTTTAGTGACGTTCAGTGCAACCAGTGTGAAGTCGAACAAACGAGCTTTTCATATGGTGTTGTTGTATCCTTGTTTCTTTGCATCTGTCGTAAGTTTGAAACTTACTGTGTGACTTATTTGAAATTTTCCACACAAATGTTATGCTTAATTTGTGAACGGCATGTTCCAAGGAAATAAAACTTGTAGTGGGTCTTGGATATGTTGACTTTCAGAAGCAATAAAACTGGCAATTGGTCTTGGAAATGTTGACTTTCAGAAATCAAAATCAATCATTGTTTAGGGAACTTAGTAATTGACGTGCAACAAAAAAAAAATTGACGCTAATACGTACGACATATAAAGTCACGCACTTCACGTTTTTCAGTCAATAGTTGAAGACCATTGAAGGATAAATTCAACCAATACGCCAATATGTGACTGCTCACTTTTTTTTTATTTCCTAGCAAAATCCCGAAGGGTATTAAAATTGTCAGAGGATGAAATGCTTCACACAGCCAAGTTTTTTTATTGGATACCTTTTGTGTACCACTAACTTGATGGTGTTGCATGGTAGCCTGGATTTCATGTTCTTAATTCACATTGTAGAAACGAGGAAAACGTAAATGGTATTTAACTAATTTAGCTAACTAGAATACGATTAAATCAGTGAACCACTAGGAAACATTTCCGCAAATTTTAGCTATATTGGACCTGCATAATAAATTCCCCACCTAGTCAAGACGGGTAAAGTAAAGCCGGATTAGTTTAAAATTATTTTGAAATTGGTCCTTCCAGAAGCTAATAAATTAGATGTATCACGTTTCACCATCTGTAACACGAACCTGCGAACCACGAACTAAATTTCTAAAATATGATGATATTTTTACATTTTGTGTAATACCCAGGAAATACAATTTTGCTAAACACTTAAGTTTTTCCGAAAATTTTTGGGGTAAATAGATTGTTGAATTGTGTTAAGTGAATGAAATTGGCGATAAAATCAACTTTAGTTGACTTACTGACTTCAAGACCAAATTCATATCAAGCGATGTTACTGCTGATAATAGCAAGGTCAAGCGTACGTCAGTTTCCATACCAACTGGTTGAACATTTTCCTGCAAGCAATGTGAAACAGTATATGTGAATTGATTAAAAATGCACTGATAACGAGGAAGAAACAGACCAGCATTAAAAAATAAGGTAATCAAGGGAAAAATTTACAAGTACACTACGAAAGTCAGTACATACGTAAGTCCACATTGTTTAGGTAGATTATAATAGAGGTGACATGAGAGAAAGTGACAGACGTTTTCCAAAGGTGCACAATAGCGCCGTTATACGCTCGCAGAAGTCGCACTGAAATAAATTAACATGGTGCTTGCCTCCTTAGATATGATCTCATACCAAAACCAGTTCTCAGTATTTTTAGAACCAAGCCCAATCTATTACTTATCTATATAATAATCCTGGAGGCCGGCTAAGAGGAAGGCTAAAGGGAAAAGGGAAAGCTAAAAGGAAAACCACTCCTCCCCTCCTCACTCCCGCATTGAAAATGCACTTTCCCACTCTACCTGCATGGAAACAGGAGGCAGGCATGAGTGGTCGATCAACTCAATAAAGGTTCAATCTGACAAGTCGTCGGGCCGAACAATGACTTCTCCCCTCCTCGCGCCCGCATTGAAAATGCGCTCTCCCATTCTACCTGCATGCAAAGAGGAGGCAGGCATGAGTGGTCGATCAAGCTGACAAGTCGTCGGGAAGAGTGCCGGAAAAATGTCCCGGGAAAATGTCCCAGGATATGTGTCCCGAGATATCTGTCCCGGGAAATGTGACTGGCCCCAAGCATAGCACGGGCTTCCTCTAGTTTGTATTACTATTACTTAACACTTGGCCACAGGATATTATCATACTTGCTAAGGCATGGTCATTATTTATGGCAAGGAGGAGGAGGAAATGAACATTTTACCTAAACGTTTTCCATGATCAATCCCTTGAAAAAAACTTGACCCACCCCATCAAAGTCCTAAATTTATCCGATACCCCCACCGCAGAATGAAAGCTTTTGTTCCTTTTCATGGTAAGTGTTGTTGACTTCATCCAAAAAGTAGCATTATTGCATCAACGAGTTAGCAATTGTGAGGAAATGAGCCATGAATTAAAATATGTTCGTGAAAACATTCAAAAAGTGTTCTTTAAACCAAATATGGAATGAGATTCATGATGATAGAATAACTTTTGATATTAGGGATGCATATTTGAACTACTAAAACCATTCGTGTCAACATGTTCATGCCCCTTCACAACGTGAAAATGCAATATGAAAAATATTTCTCTGCCTAGTCAAAAAGAATAAATATTCGTTCGATAAAAGTCACTTTATAAATAGAGCGGTATACTGTTTTAAAATTACCATTTTGAAATCTTTCGTTTTGGCTGCTAATTAACTAATATAGAAACTGGTTTTAAACAAATATACATCAGAAATAACTTCAAAACTGTATAAGCACTCACATGACAGGGGTTTGGTGTCTAGCGTACCGTAAGCCAAGGCATTTTTTGAAATTTTGAATACTGAAAGCGCTATTTTTGAGACACAGAATTATATTTTCCTTTAGTTTTGTTGGAGTTTATTTGACGCCCCTCTTTAAAATTATAATAATAACTTTGTCACGTATACAACTGGAGTTGGAAGGGCCCACTGCGATCCACTGACACCCAGCCAAACTTAACAATTTAAATAAGAATCTATAAAATACAAAATAGCATTGCCAGTCTGCTAAATTGAGGGCACAGAATAAATAAAAAACACTGAACAGTTAAAATGTAACTGGAGTCAATCAAATGTGCTACTAATACTAAAAAAACACAGTAAGAAGACAAAGAAGTAAACTAAAAATAAAAACATATGTTTTTTTTTATTTCTAGTTTACTTCTGTAGTGTCTTACTGTGTTTTTTAATATTATTAAAATCTTTTAAAATACTTAAAAACCATATTAACACAGTTAGAACGCAATAAAGCAATGATATGAAATTTAAAATTGCATTAAACACCTTTTTAAGTCACATCTGGAAAGTCTACGTTAAAAGTAGGTAAATTAGGTGCTTTTACCACCTCATCAGGAAGGGCATTCCATGGTACGACACTCGGTTTGTCCAAAAATACTTGGGAGTATCAGTCAGCTTTGTTTACCATTACCGTATGGGAATGGCGACGAGTCCTGTTACTGAGACGTAATTCAATGAAAAAAGAGTAATCACAATCTACTATATTGTGCAAATGGCAGAATGTCAGATGCAAGTCTGCACTTAGCCGATGCAACTCCAGCGAATCTAGAGCTAAAAACTGAAGTCATTAATCGTAAGTTATGTTTTTTAGACTACTAAGTGATTTAGTAAAGTGTTTCTGCACAAATTCAATGATGTCGATATCCCCTAAGAGGTATGGACACCAAACAGGACTTGTATATTCGAGAATGGGTCTAACATAGACTTCGGAAGCCCAGATCAAAGTTTTGCAAATGCCTGAAGTAAACGCTTTTTTTAATCATTGCAGCTCTTTAACGTGCCAACTTGCCAATATATAAACCTAATAAATTTGTGAGAGCTTTCCAGAGAGCTCGAACAATGCATGACCAAACAATTTTTTTCTGCTCCTCCCCTATTTATAAATAACAACTGGTCCTTAGAAAAACACCAGGGACTATTGAGGGAATTTAACGCATAAACACTCTAGTTGCTCCAAATGGTGTTGATCTTTTCATCGGAAAACATCTTCTTGTGTTTATTTCAAGTGTCCCTTTTCTTCCAAGCTTTATATTAGCAACAATTGAATAATACAATGAGTAGATTAGTACATTGTTTCAATGAGCCACTCGAATGGTTTAATTATGCTACCCAGTTTATAAGTTGCAAACTAAGAAGAAAGGAGAAAAACTTGTCAGGAGAAAAGTTAAAGGGGAAGAGGATGGAAAAAAGTGGATGAAAAAATCGATAATAGAATGGGCAAGTGAATATGGGAAAGGAGTGAAGCGGGCTGAAGAAATAAGATAGGGTGAGGAAAAGAAAGAATAAGATACCTCAGTTGTTAATGGAATGGTAATACCCTTCCACTTGACAGAAAAACGTTGGAGTCGGACAAACTTGTCTAACTCGTCCACATGATCATTCGGGTGAATTCCGAATGGAATCGTATTTTCTGGCATTGGTTTGAATCAGGTGTTGAATCTTGACACTGAATTAGGTTTACAAACATGTAATATACCTTCTTGACTGATGACATCTGTAGATTTGGTTTTGTTTTCATGTTGGCAGCGTTTAGAGTGAGTTTACAAAGAACTGCGTAAAGCAGTACAAAGGTGTAAAACTAATCTTTGGAAAAGAAATGAATAAATCAAATAGTCATTTTATTGTGTCATAAGTGCGAGTTTCAACTATGTCTCGTATGTTTTAAAAATAGCATCACTCACGAATTTTAATTAGGTATACGTTTGAATAGCATTAATAGTTATTAATTAAGGGTAGCCTATGCTGAAGCATATTAGGCCAGTAAGCATAACAGAATTCATTTCTCTTTAAAGGCAATTCTAATACTAATGGCTCCTTTTTACTTACAAATAAATGGCTTGGTTGACATTCTACAGCCGGATTTCTGGCATGGAAAACTAATGCTGTTCCTATTCCATCATAAGCAAACTCAGCATCTAAAAACAGTTGAACAATCGATTTACAATATCTTAGATGACAACAATAATTGCAATTAGAACACAAAAATCATGAAATACGATGGCCGGGCTCCACTATGAAACCCGTAAATGTAGACGAAGTTGAGGGTGGGCTGATGAGGGGAATAAGGACTACAACATAGTACTGAGATTGTGATTGATGGAAATCTCCATTACGACTTTTACCAAAATGTTTTACTGTTTTGAAGCACATTAATGTCACAGGGTGAAGGGAGAAAAAATCAGTGTGAGTCCAGCCAACCACAGAAGTAGAGTAGCGTACGTCCTCAGCAAGGATGGGCCGTTACAGGTGTACAAAATACTAGAACAGGTCACGTGACACAACCGGAAGTGACGACGTCACGACCAAGATAGCCGGGTGTCAAAATGATGTCAGTTTCGTTGCAGAACCTAATAAAAACGGATCTGTATAGCGTGGACGTTTTGTAGACAGATTTGTGTACAAATCATGAACAAAGTGTGTTTTTCAAAAATCATCTGTAGGGCAGTGACACGACGCAACACGACCTAGTATTATTGCGTATAACTCTATGGTGGAGCCAGTAACTGGGTTAGCTGCAAGGAGCACTGGAGGGAGAAAGGAAGATCGTCTTATTGAAGCCAATGCTATTAGACTGGATTTCTTAAGCCTATAACGCGCGATTTTTGTTGCTGGAGAAAACAACGTTATTTTAAGCCTAAGAAATCCGCTCTCAAAGCACTGTCTTGAGTAGAAGTGCCGTTGCTTTCCGTTACATTTTAATCTAGTGCACCTTGTAGCTATTACCCCTAAATGGTGTCTCGTAGCCAAAATTATGTCACATGACGCTACTCTATAGAAAATGACAATCCAATTGTGGTCTCATGCCATAGGCAGAACAGGATGTAAACATTGAGGGAGAAAAAAGAAAAGTGAACCCGTTCTATAGAGCGTGTCATGCATATGTGAGGGAATGGAGCCTTTGGACGGGTGGCACATAATAACTGTAATTCAAACTGATAATATGTAATAAACATAAACGTTGCAGAAAAAATAAATAAAGAAAATCGGTCAGACACAACAACATCTCTCAAGTTTATTTACATCGTGCAACAATGTAAATTTCTTATTTCTTATTATCGAGTCTCACAAGTCCCATTTTAGTCTTCTGTACAGCCGTACCGGCTGAGAAGACTATTGCAACGACTTTGTCCGTCCGTCGCTTTTTTCAACTTCGCAACGGTACCAGATATTGACGACCATTGTTTACAACGTAAGATTCAGTGTGAGAAGTTAGTTAAATAACATGGCAAAGTTAAAACATCGTTACTTCCTCATAGCTAATAGACTTCTTCGACGTAACTAAATTAAATAATAACATTTGATCGTTGAATTGAAATCTTAAATTAAAATCCTCAATAAAAACAAATGGACTTTAGCTTCGTTTAATATAGTCTCGTCGCATTGTTGCATGAATGATGGGCTTACCGTCGAACCAAATTTTCCATTTGGCCTATCTGCTACTTACGAAATTAAAACTGCATTTTTAAAATTAGGCCTGAAATATGAAAATTAAGCTTAAAATCATGTTACCATGGCAACGTCAAGTTGCTACGAGTCACTGTTGGCTTCATCGACAGCAGCTGTCTCGTCACTTCCCTACTACCACTGATCTATATAGGCTACGTTGCGTGTTACGTTGTAATAAATGTGTGCCTGAAGGCGCACCGTGTTGCAAAAATGAATAGGCTTACTATACAGTGCAGATTTCCGTTAGCTGCTACTTACGAAATTAAAACTGCTGGTTTAAAATTAGACCTAAAAGTTGACAATTACGCCTAAAATTTAAAACAGGCCTAAAGGCTAACACATTTTTAACTGACAATTGTGATGGCTACTGCTTTTAGATTAGTATAATAGAGATAGCTGTTGTAGTGCATGTAAAGGTGTGCGCTTCAACATTGGAAGTGGAGGAGTTGTACAGAAGACAGGTGTGACTAGGCAGTCGCTGTAGCCGCTTGTTATTTTGTATTATAGTTTACGAGTCGTACTGATACCTACGTATGGACCCGGACCACTGCACTGTGACTGAGGTTGGCGCTAATGACCAAGCTGTCGACGCGCCATTAAGCCTCATCTCCCCACCCCCTACGTATGGACGCTTGTCCTATGTTCAGTTAAACAAGTCAAGTAGTGATCATGCATTACAGTCTTGTCTAGTACATTCCTCTGTATTCCTTTGCCAACTTTCTTCATTTTAACAAATGCATGAATACATTTTTGATCAAAGTCCAACATACTGTGAAATTGGACGACTACATGTCCCATCCGTAAAAGTCCCAAGTATTTTTTTGTTATGTTCACTGCACAAAAAATGTTCTTTAGGATAGTTACTAGAGTCAAACAAATGTAAGAAATCAATCTTTCATATCCCGTTTATGTCTTGTGTAGCAACATCGGAAGTTAAGACTGTCAGTTTCGGACAGTAATAGCTTACAATGCTCACCGTACTGTTTCTTTCATTAAAATATGTTGGTACGTAACAAGTTTTGATTGTTCCTACACAGATACGCCAACTAATAAAGGCTTATCTAAAATTGACACAGGTTTGTGTATTTTAAACAGAACCGAATCGGTATTCAAAATATCGAATTGCTGTAATGAGGTTGAATTTAAAAGTTTTAAGACTCTGGCCCCATCAACGGTTACTATAATGTTTGCACGTTTCTGTACATTCTCACACGTCTTACCAAACAAAGACTTAACCATCAATTTGTACATGTTTCTTTCAAATTCAGTCATAGCATCCTGTCTCTTTCTAGTGTTGAAATTGACGTAAGGTCTACGCTAGGCCTTTTCGGTAAATTTGATTCCTTCAGTGATATTAGTTAAATCGTACCTTGTTGCAGGTAATAAGCGAGATATTTATGGTGTTTCGTTAATTGGTTCGATCTTTAGGTGTAGTGCAGCTGTTACAGGCCAGAATTTGGGCTAATCATGCCCATCGAGATAAAAGCGACAAAATTTCGTACACAGTCAATTATTAGCTTATAAATCGAGCTAGCTATTTAGCCCCTCGAGGTGCCCCCCTAAGGCCCCTTCCTGCACCCCCACCACATTCACCTCTATAAGGTTATTGACCAACAAATTCTTGCTGATCATGCTAAAACACGAATTGGTACACAAGTCACTCTTAGCAGTACAAATCGAACTATAATTTTTTAGTCTTCAGCCTCATGTAGGGTACATAGGAAGGCGTTGAGGAGACTTATTTGTATATCTCATGGGGTTTCATTATGTAGTTCTATTTCTATTGCTACAATGCATGCTTTTAGTACGTTCAGCAAGAATTTATTGGTCATTAATGCATCATGGGGGTGTGCGGGGGGGGGGGGGGGATTTCATGGGGGATCCATGGCTGTTACGATTTCTACTGCTAAGAATGACTTGTGTACCACAATGCATGCTTCTTTTCGTACGATCAACAAGAATTTTTGGCATCAGCCAAAATTAATGGCACTGGGATAGACGAGAACGCATTGGAGTCTAATGGAATATCCTGAGAGTTCCATAACTATTTTCATTTGTGCTGCTAACAATGACTTGTGCAACAAATTTCATTCTTTTCAGCACTATCTGCAAGAATTTGTTTTTCAGATCTCAGGGAAAAACGGAGGACCATTGGAGGGAATTTGAAGAGTGTCTCGAGAGTGTCTGGTGTACTTCCATCTGTACTACCATGAAAGACTTGTGTGCCAAATTTCAAGCTTTTAGCGCGATCTGCAATAAGTTGCTTGTGAAGCTTCAGGGAGGTGGGAGAGCCTCGGGAAGTCGCTGGGATATTTCATGGGGGTTCCAAGGCTGGTTCGATGTGTA
This sequence comes from Lithobius niger, assembly GCA_023313725.1. Classification (NCBI taxonomy): domain Eukaryota; kingdom Metazoa; phylum Arthropoda; class Chilopoda; order Lithobiomorpha; family Lithobiidae; genus Lithobius; species Lithobius niger. Next base: position 67,187 of record JAHWFP010233107.1, on the reverse strand, counting down.
CTGCTAAGAATTAGTTGCATGCACCAATTCAAGCTTTCAGCTTGATCGGCAATAATTTGTTGGTCGAGCATCAGGGAAAAGTCACAGGGAATCACTGAGTGTACCTTTGGGGTATTTCAAGGGGGTTCCATGGCTGGTCTGATTTATAAAATAATATATAATGATATAACCATAGGGAAACGGTAAAGATTTGGAAGGGGTCGAAGTCCTCTAATAGCACTCTTGGTAAAGTTAAGGGTTTAGGTTATGAGAAGCCTGAGCAAGTGTAATGGGATTCCATCTATTGTGTAAAGTGGTCAGGTCTTTTTAGAAACCCGCTAAGTGATATTGCATTTGAGCTTCATTGTGGATTTTGTATTGAAGAGTTGTACTGCTAAGAATAACTTGTGTACCAAACGCCATGCTTTAAGCCTATGCGCAAGAATTTGTTGGCCAAGCCGCAGTAGGAAAATGGGGGATGCACTGGGGGTACTTGTGGGTATTTCATGGGGAGTGCCATGACTTGTGCATAAAAATTCGTGCTTTTAGCACGATTTGCAAGAATTTGTTGCCCAAGCTTCAGGGAGGGGGCACCGGAGGTTTTTATGGAGGCTGGGGGACCTTGGGGTATTTCGTGGGGTCCACGGCTGGTTCGATTTGTATTGCTAAGAAGGACTTGTGTATTAAATTTCATGCTTTTAGCATATTTGCAATAATTTTATGGTATGCCTCAGTCGGAAAACGGGGGATGCGCTGGGAATCGTAGGGGTATTTTATGGGAATTTCCATGAGTGATTCGATTTGTGTTGCTAAGAATGACTTTTGTACGAAATGTCATCTAGTGAAAGCTTGGGCGACTGCTAACGAGGAATCACAGTATTTTCATGCAAACGGGAATTCAAAACAATGCACTATAAAACCGGCTATATACGGGGGCTGTCATAGTACTACCATAGAAAAATGAATTCGTCCATTACAAAAATTGATAACTCTACTTGAAATATGGTTTGATTCAGAAAGTGTTCAGATAATTCTAAAATTCCGGCAAAGGTCACGGATAAAGTTGTACAGTAGGCGACAACGCATTTGTCCGTACAACGGTGAACACTACTAACAATGAAGCTCGCAGTTCGTGGACAGAGGAGCAGGGTATTGTTGTCAGTCTTGATATGCAGAAGCCTTTTCGCAGGTAACTTGGGGTTAATAAAAACAATGCCAAGGCTTGGTTTGCTTTGTAGTTCTTTGGTTGTTTCGGAAACAATACGCTTAAAAGTTACGTAAATTGAAATCGACGAATAAATCAAAATATAAACATAAAAAAATTATACATCCTGCCTACATTTGCTGTTGGCACCTCACTGAATTCAGCCATCCATCGTAGCATCCAAGGGCTACAGTGAAAAGTGGCCATCTAAACAAAACATAAAAATAAGTTCAAATTCACGTGTCATCGTGTTCCATTCCTGGCTACATGATATTACTTGATACGTAGTGGTCTTCACTGCAGTCCCTAGACGCTACGACGTTTTTTTTTTTTTTTGTTTTCATAAAAACTAAAAATGTATGGAAACCTGCTTACAGGCTATTCAGTTTATTCTAATGTTCTTTACAACAATGCTGCTCCACACTGAAAGCACAACCCTCAGTATTGCTCGAGAATTAATTGTTAAAATTACCAATGTTGAATGGACAAACTCATTGTCGCTTATTGTACATAGACTTTAACATGGAGAAGCGACAACAATGTTTGAAAAAGATTTTTTTTCAAATTCAAGAATAACACATCTTTTGGGAAACAGTATGGAGTAAATTGGACATCTATCCGTGAAGGTGTGCGCCAATCTAGAAAGGTCCATTAAGTTCGGCACACTACTGCACACAGGCTAGTTTAAAATTCTAAACAAAAATGTCATACAAGCTTATCTGAAAGTTCGTGATATCAAGGTTAACTTGCCATTTTATATCGGCTTTACTATCCTCGAACTTCCCAACCTCACGACATACGAATTTCACTACGAGTTGTGTGCAAGAGATGGAGATCGTTCATATTTTTTCAGGGATATGGAAATAGAGCAGTATAGATTCGACTTGAGCAATTACTATCCTTCTCATCCTCTATATAGCGATAAAAACATGCAAGTCCTGGACAGCATTAAAAAGGCTAATGGAATTACTAACGCTTCCATTAAAAAATGTACCTGTCATGAAGAGTACGTAAGCCCTATTTTCAAAATAAAGTTCGATATACAACACGAGTTTGTATGTACATGCTAAATTCTGTCTGATAGAGGACGAAGAAGCTGAAGGACGTAGAAAAACCTAGTAGTGGTAGGATAAAAGCAAGGAAGAAAAAATCTAAGTTAAAAAGAAGAAAAGAGCCACAACAAAGAGTGAGTAATGTTTCAACAAAATTGAAGAACAAAGAGGAGCTAGGAAGAAAGGATCAAGAAAGTGGATTCGACACTTTCAAAAGTGTCCCCCTTCTCAATTAAACCCTGACGTCACTCTGGGGAATTCCTCAATGAAGTAAATCTTGATGACACTGCAGTGGATTCCAAACTCTAGTAAACCATGATATCACTCGAGGGAATTCAGAAGTCAAGTAAAACCTTGACGTGACTCCAGTAACCCTTGATGTTTCTCAAGTAAATCTAAACAAGTAAACCTGGCCATCATATTATCTGGCTACTGTAGTGAAACGTGACGTTTAATCAAGTAAAGTTTGACGTCACTTTCAGTCACTCAATTAAACCTTTACGTCACTCCAGCAAACTTCGACGTCACTCTGGTAAATCTCGACATCACTCTTGTAAACCATGACGTCAGTTCTGGATGGGCAGGTGACTATCGCACTTATCACTACTTATCAATATTGCAGTTTATCACTACTGAGAAGTTCATATACATATATCAAGACCAGGAAGGGAGAAAGAATGGAAGTCATATCATCACGTCATGGTGAAAGAAGAGAGAAAACAGGAAGAAAAAAGGAAGAAAGAAGGTAGTTTATAAGGGAGAAGCAATGCAAATCAGGGTGAAAGAATGTTGAAGAAACGAAGAAAAAAGAAAGAAAAATATATTACTGGTATTTTAAAATAAAAAAAAGTACATTACATATTTCCATTTTTGATATTACTTCTAGCCATTAGGTGGCACTGTCAAGCTTTCTATGAAGCCAATGGCAGTTGAAATATTTTTAATTTTTCAGCAGTAATATTTTTTTTTCTATGTGAATAGACTGGTTGCATTTTTGAGTAAAATAGTCAAAGACTTACATAAAATTAACTAGATTCCGTTAGTTGCTTTATAACAGTGTCGGATGACAAGAAATGGTACCACAAATTTAAATTAAAAGTTGCTCGTAAAGGATGCCTCGATGCCCCTCATAAGACGTAAGACCCGAAAGCACATCGTGTAATGACCAACAAAAGAAGACGTGTAATGATTGAAAAGTACTAATTAATAAAGACCAATAACAACCATCTCAACCTGCTTGGAGATAAAAACAGGCATTAAAACAGCATGCAAAAGAACACCTAACGAGCTCTTGCATTGTCCGCTTTATGTTGTAATTCGGATTTTTTTTTTTTTTGGGGGGGGGGGGTTATTAATGTTTATTAGTTCACAGTCGACGTTTTTCATGCATGTCCTGTGTGAAAAAGGGATTCATGCGGAAAAAGATAAAGTTCCCTTCCCATGTAAGTGCTTGCAGATCTCACATATTTTCAGTGGTGTCCTTTGCGAGTGATTTGCTTACCCACAAAGTAATAAACAGGTTAAATTTAGAACTCAGATTCATAATTTCAATTACAAAAGTAATTTTGAACAAAACTCTTGAACAGGGGATCCAACTTAACGCAAAACCTTTGGCTGTTATACGTTCTTCGATTAATAATTTTTACATGTGTACTGCATCAATAATATGTGCCACCATTTGCTTGCTAGACAGCACACATCTTTCAGGATAGATGTGTAATGGTATAATAAAAGATTTGAAACCCATTTCCGGTATTTAGAATGCGCACACCATAGCAACTGGTGGCCATACAAATTGTTGATGTAGAATACGTGTAAAAATTATTAATTAAAGAAGTTTAAAATCTGAGTGCGTTTTTATGATTTGATTATAGGATGGATTCTTGGCAAATTAATCCTAGACATTTTCTTGCTTAAAAGTCATTACTAACCTGATTCCAACTTAACTGCTCTTCCCATTAGAACATTCACTTCTGACTGTTTCATTTTATGTGACGTTCCGTTTCGCTGAAAAGACAAGAAACAGAAAGCAGCAGTTAAACTCTATCTTCCAAAGGTCAGGAAGTTAAAAAAAATGTTGGAGTGCTAGCAACAGTGCCTGTAGTTAGGGTAGGCAATAGAATCTGTCTGCCTTACCCCCAGGATACTAGAGTACCCCAAGGTAACATGTTGATCGAGTGTGTCTGCCTTTGCAGTAAACAGTTAATGGTTAGATCCCAACAGTTCCACACCTTAGTAACTGGTTGTGAATGACGTCCATCTTAGTTTTCAATCCAGCTTGGATTGGAAACTAAGATGGACGTCATTCACAACCAGTTACTAAGGTGTGGAAATGTAAGGATGGTTGCATTCACCATCTATCACACTAGTAGCCGCTATTAAAAACAGTCTACGATTTAGGTTGAAGAATTTGAACTGTAGGTAATGAACATTTTTTGCGTTTATTTATGCACTTGACATGAGGATACATGGGTGTCACCATTTTTTCGTAAATTATGTTATAGCCCCGCCCAACGGAAGTGACATTACGGGGGAGGGGGGGGGGGTGTGTTTGAAGCTGCCATATCGCAAATTTGCTCTAATATTCTCCTAGTTTTGGACAGTTGTACAGGTGAAAGCAGTTCTCTATTTAAAAACAGCATAAACTGCGTAATGAAGATTTAAATATATCAGCTTTCTACTCAGAGTAGAAGAAGAGTAGTACACATTTGCGATATGGCAGCCATAAACACGCAAACAACCCCCATGATGTCACTTCCGGTGAGCGAGGCTATGACATAATTTTCCAAGGTGGCGGCACCCATGTAAATCGGAGGTGGCGCCATTTTCTAAGAAGGCCGACTCCCATGTGCGTTCCACCATTTTCCAAGATGGCTGACCGCATGTGGACACTGCCATTTTGTAAGACGCCTCCAAATGCGAATTGGCGATATGGGTGCCATAGACAAACAGCCCCCCACACCGTAAGTCACGTGACCAGAATCGGAAGCGACGTCTTACTGGAAGTCACGTGACCAGGACCGGTAGGACGTCATACTGGATGATGTCATGTGACCGGAACCAGAAGTGACATCATCCAAAGGGTCGTGCAAAAGCTTTATGAGATTTCACATTGTAAGAACTCTCGAGCATTTTGGAGCGTGAAAATGGTAAATTAACACTAGTAGGGGGGTTACAAAACTTGAAAGTTGGGCAAATACTAAGCGTGAAAATGATGAATTAACAATAAAGGGGGTGTCTAAAATAGGGGTCTAAAGCAAATGATTTTTGAGCTTTCACACTGATAACTCTCGAATGCTGTCAAATGCATTGGGGTCGTGTTAATGCTATACAAGTTTTCATATTTTGGGAAGTCTTGAATGCTCTTTAATTGCTTGTGTGTACAGTTTAATGGTAGAATAGCTGTAATATAAGTGGTTAATTGCTTATTTGTTAGTTCATTGAAAGCAAGTAAGACTATACTATCCGCCAGGAAAGAAGACTTTCCTTATATGGTCATTTTATGACTACTGATCTTTCATGGAAAAAAGTGCGCCTTGCCTCTATACTCTATAACTGCGTTGTCGTGGCAACGCTATTAGACCAACAACAATGGCGTCGCTTTCCGATCAAGTTCGTGTCAACAAGAAAGAGTAAACTTTCCACAGTCAAGCTAGGAGTGTTATTTGGAACGTTTTTCAGTATTTCACGAGTCAAGGAGAATCTATTTCTATTTGTGTTACTAAGAATTACTTGTATGTCAAATTTCAAGCTTTTTGCTCGATGTGCATGATTAGCCCAAATTATGGCCCTAGCAGCTTTAGTATATGAGCACACGTTGGCTGCTTAGCCATGGCAGATAACTGCAAGGTAAACGACGCAGCCGGCATGCACAATGCATACCCCTGTTTTGAAATGCGTTGGACTTCTTTCTTGGCGGAGACTATAGTAAGTTGCTTTGTGTTGTAAATTTGAACGCAACTTGTTAGTAAATCGTTAAAAAAATCCTAAAACTGTGTAGCAGGTCGTTTTAACTATTGTTTAGGTAAAACTTGTGCCAATTAAGTTTTCTTTCAAATAAATTGTCTTTTGGGAAAATTAATTTAGCTTTTGTGCAGTATGTTAAAAAGCCTACTAGTGGTGCTCAAACTGAAAAGTCGAATGGCTAATTCCAAGCATTTGACTCGGTGCATTTTACATGGTCAACGTACATTATGGAGTTTAAGTATCTTCTTAAAGCAAAGAAAAAACATGATAATGATCGCTGCGATGTTTTGTTGGCTAGCGTGGGCAATCATATGTTCCAAAACAAATCGTAAAAATTGCAAACCCATTAACGGTTGAAACTATAACTGATGATGAGCTTGTTAAAACAGTTGAGGATGCAGTTGAGTCTGCTCCTAGTTTAATTTCAGAAAGGTTGAGGTTTAACACGTGCTCTCCAAAACCTAATGGAACAGTTGCTGAATATGTTGACGCCCTCAAACAGTTAGCCTGACCAAGCATTGTTGCTTTGATCAAATTGTTGTTGATAAAGTCAAAGATGAAATGGTTCGTGACCGGATTGTAGGTGTGGTGGCAACGGGAACTAATCAAGAAAACTTTGGATTTGTAAGCTACTGTTGAGCTAGCCCTTTCTTTGGCAGCTGCTAACCTCAACCCAACGGAACCAATAGCTAGTTCTAGTAATATTAACTTGGTTACTCATTCTAAAGGTAAAAGTAAAAAACATTTTACAAAATCTGCTTCTTCTAATTGAAGGATCTATTTTTTTTGTGGCTTTAAGGGCCACGGACGCCAACGTTGCAAGTTTCGTGACTACAATTGTGGCCACTTCAATGAAAAGGTTCACTTAAAAGCTGACTGTAAAAAGCCTAAGAATTATTTTCGTAGTAAACAACGGGAAAGTAAACAACAGTACCCGAAATGTAGTAACAAGAAACGTAAATATGGTTACAAAAACAATAAAGTGTATTTATTGCAGCAAAACAAAGTTTCTGATGCTAGCTCGGAGGTTGAGAGTTCCGGTGAGTGCGAGGACTACTTAGAGGCCAACGTACTGAGCATTAATCGCTTTAAGGTGGAGAAGTGGAACGTCCGGTAGGGCCATTGCCATGAAAAAGGTCACTTAAAAGCTGACTGCATGTAAAAAGCCTAAGAATTATTTCCGTAATAAACAACAGGAAAGTAAATAGCAGTACCCTAAATGTAGTAACAAGAAACATAAATATGGTTACAAAAACAATAGAGCATATTTATTGCAGCAAACTGAAGTTTCTGATGCTAGCTTGGAGATTGTGTAGAGTTAATGCTTGATGGTGTAGATCAATGGTGTAGAGTTAACGCTAGAGGTAGATTGTGGTTGTGATGCAACAATTTTACCTTTTAGATGCCTTCGGGATTGTAAATTGCTCCCAACTGATAATTTGTTAGATCGTGAACTGGGCAAATCTAACGCGTGCATGGTTACATTCGTGTTAGCATTGAGATTGAAGATAAAACTCAACAGGTTCGAGTTTTAATTTCGAACTCGGAACAAACACCTTTAATGGGCAAGGATTGGATTGCCATTTTCGACTATAATTTAAAACGAATCTATCCTTTGGTTTTAAGTCACATTTAAAGGCTTTGGCAAGAAGAAGCCTTAGAGTTGAATAGAACAGCTGTCACCCCGGAAGTTTTGTCAGCAAAATTTCCTTATTTATTTAGGCCAGGGTTGGGTTGTTTCAACAACTTTAAGGCTAAGATAAAGCTTAAACCCGATGCAGTGCCTGTTTATCGTGGAGTAAGCCCCATTCCACTTGCTTTAACAGAAAATGTTAATGCTGAAATCAAACGGCTGGTATCAATGAGAGTTTTAGAGCCGGTAAGCACTAGCAATTGGGCAACTCCGATTGTAATAGTGCATAAAGCTAATGGGAGATCAGGTTAGTAGGGGATTACAAAACAACAGTAAATTCCCAATTAGAAATTGACCACTATCCAGTTCCCACTGCTACCGAATTGTTTGGTAAGAAGTGACACCTTCAGTTTGATTCACCTCAAGGATGCTTTCCTTCAGATGGAGCTTGACCCAGAATCACAAGAAGCCTTAGTTATAAACATGCCTTTGGATCTGTTTAAGTTTTTACGCTGTCCCTTTGGCTTGGCTAATAGTCCAGGACTTTTTCAGTGTCTAATGGTGAGCATAACATTGGGTGTTCAAAATTGTGAACCATTTTATGACGACATCCTGGTTAGTGGCAAGGGTGTTAAACATGATGACAGCCTTAATCAACTGTTGTCAGCCTTGCAATATTTAGGGGCTCGCTTGGGTCTGGGTAAGGGCAAAATTGATCAATCAGAACTGAAATATCTAGGTCATAAGATCGATTCAGAAGGGCTAACAAACCAACCCGAACTGATTGAGGCAGTGACTAATGCGCCAAATTCCGCGTAATACCCCTGAGTTACAAAGCTTTTTTTAGGTTTTATAAATCAGTATGCCAAGTACATCCCTAATTTAGCTCATGAATTGGTACCCATCACCAAACTTCTGAGTCCTAAACAAAAATGGATTTGGGGCCCTGCGTGTGACAAAGCTATGAGTAAATCAAGGAGTTGTTTAAGACATCAAATGCATTGGTTCATAAGTGGTTTGGATTGGGCTCGTGCGTCTTGCATACGCTTCCTAATGGGCAGGACAAGCTCATCGTTTAGCTTCCAGGAAGCTAACAAAAGCAGAACAGGAGTACAGTCAATTTGACAGAGAGGCCCTAGGAATTTCGTGAGGGGTCAACAAATTCCACCAGTACCTTTATTCGAATTACTTCAGAATACAAACAGATAATAAAGTGTTACTGTGGATTTTTGGGCCCAAAACGGAATCCCTCAAATGGCTGCCAGCAGGGTTCAGCGCTATGCAATGCAGTTGAATGGTTACTCCTATGACCTACAACATGTCCCCAGGAAGTATAATCTGACACCTGATATGCTGTCTAGGTTACCCTTAGAAGCTAAAGCTGAAGATTTTGAGGAGGAAATTTCCTTTAAAGTTTTATACTTGGAGCCTATAGAATCTTTATCAATTCTTAACGATATTGCTAAGGATCCCACTATGTGCGGCATGGTTGGCCGGGTAAAGTGGAAGATCCTGAACTTAAGCCCTATTTTATTCGCAGGAATGAAATTACAGTTGAGCGTAATACCCTCTTCTGAGGGCTCCATGTAATCGTACTAACCAGGCTGCCTGAACGTATACTGCAGGACCATCACGCCGGTCACTTAGATAATGTTAAAGTCAAATCGTTAGCTAGGCAGAAATGTTGATTACCCGGGATTGAAACCGATCTTGAACTAAATGTCAAAAAGTGCGTTCCATGCCAGGAACGAAAGGGTGAAAAAGCACCTGTCCTAAACACTCTTGGGAAGTACCTTTAAGCTCTCTTGACTGCGTACACTCCTGTAAATTTCCTGTAAATTTCCTATAGCTCAGTTTATGAAAAAAACAATATCTGATGGAGTTATTGAAGTGTTTGAGCAGTACATGGCCGATTATGGGCAATTTTTGGTTCTCTAGACTGACAATGGGGCACAGTAGACCTCTGCAGAATTCCAAAATTTCGTTAAAAGCAGAGGAATTTGCCACCTAACTGGGTCACCTTATAATCCTCAATCCAATGGTTTTGGCGAGGTGTACGTGCGTGAGTTCAAGAAACCTTTTAAGGTAGCTCGTAGGGAGGGTAAAACTATCAAACAATCCCGTAACGAATTTCATACTGCAAACCAAAATTGTCCGCACACAGTCACGGGCGAAACTCCTTCAAAATTGTTCCTTGGACGAGAATCCAGTATATCTTTGGATTTGTTAAAACCAATTTGCAGCAAAAAGTTCGTCGAAAATATGATAAAATAAAAGCTAGTACTGCCCACAAAAAGCAAAAAGTATTCACAGAATTCACGCCTATTTGGACTAGAGACTACACAGTTGCCAAAAGAAATTGGGGAAGAAGCTGTAATATTTAAATGCTTTGAGTTTAATAACTAGTAGTCACGAATAGTGGCCTAACTTTAAGGTGTAGTATTTGCCAAACTCGTGAAAGATTCCCTAACAAAGTATTAAATCCTGACGGTTCTGTTGAAAGCTCGCAAAACACGCATTCTGCAAAGAACGATGATTTTCGAAATGAATCACTAATTTCTGACAAGTTTCCAACTGATTCTCCTATGCAAATTAGTAGAAAGTCACACAGACAATCTGTTGTGTTTCCATCTGCCAATAAGGAGCCGAGTTCTCAAAGATCACCTAATACGGCGGTCACGCCACGCAGACCCGTCATAACACGTAATGCTAATACGTCACTGACGTCGGGGCAGACAGTCGAAAACGATCGTACGCATTCTGGGCAGAAATCAGCGAAAAAAATCCCAAAGTCTGAAAGCAAACGCTGATTGTTCCGAAAATGAAAGGGAAACTCCAGCTCCAGTTTTCCATTGCAAATCCCGTGGGCAAAAAACCACAAGTTCAATGGTCCTAAGTGGCAGTGTTGACACGAAAAAAACTGACTCGCAATCTACACTTTCCGAACACATGAATGCGGGAACTTCTGTTGCAAATTAGCCCCGAAATCTCGTTAGCAAAAAATCGTCCTGCAAGAAAAAGAGTAAAACTACTAAAATACGATGATTGATTGCAGTATTGGGTGATATTTATTAATATTTGTATTTTTCTATTCCAGCCAATAGCAGTACCTCATTTATTTAGCTGAACTAGAATGCTATCATCCCTAACGTAGCAAATAAACAAAGGGTGGATGCTGCAGGTTTGGATGTCAAGTGTCTCTTTTGGGTCCGTGTTTTATGTGCGCTCACTTTAGTAATTTAGAAATTAGATTTGATTAATTTAATTAAAACTTTTGACTCAATTTAAACTAATGTTGACCGTGGTTTTACTTGCAGGGCGAGTAGCGTCTGACTTAAATTATATAATCAGTTGATTGTATTTGCATAGATAGCAAATTTTTTAAGCCGTCTGACGTATTCAGAATATGTGCTAGTTAACGTTAATTGTGCGCTCGTAATTACACCGTGTGTTTAAAAAAGAATAGTTCATTGTGTAATTTAATATTTGTCCTTTGCTAATCTTGTTCTTTGTATTGTTCTATTTTTTCCGTAAGGAAAAGAGCTTCCAAGACTTGGAGCATAAACAAGAATTTCATAAAGAAATACATAAACTACTTATGCAAAAAATCGCAACATTATTATTTTCATAGACGAAAGACAGAGCTCTCTATTGAGTGGTTCCGATAGGCGGGTTGTTATTGTCAGTTGCGTGTGGTTTTGAGTGTTTTTGTTGTTATTGTCAGTTAAGTTAGGTTAGGTAAGTTTGGGGTTTTACATTTCATACTTAGGTAGTTAACTGGTTTGGGTTTGACATTTCATACTGAGGCAGTTAATTGGTTAAGTTATGTTAATGATGATTTAACGAGTTTCCGCAATTTGGGATCAATTTGTAGTGCCTTCCGTGAAAATTAAAGGTAGGTTTTATTTCTCTTTTTTCGAATTTTGGGCCATGTGCGTAAAGGGAACATGGGAAGAAAATGGGCTCTCGTCCGAATTTTTTTTAATGGACTAAGAATTACCTGCTGAGTAATGTTTTCCTCTCCCATTTCGGGGCAAACGCACCGTTTGGCCGTGGTGAAGGTCCAAGGTAAGCACCGCGCCGTGCCAGAAAGCATGAAACTGGGCGAAAGTCCGGCAAGTAAAACGTCAAACCCCAACCAGTTCATTACCTCAAGTGAAATGCGGAAGCCGGTTCCTAACCTAACCGACAATAACAACAAAACCACACGAAACTGACAATAACAACCCACCTATCTGAACTGTTTACGGGAAAAAATATCAACTGAGAACATGGGAAGAAAACAGCCTCTCGTCCGTAAGCGCAAAGAGTGCGACTTTCAATAATTTCTGACGGCCTAACGAAGCCTCTGCTCCAAATATTTTATGCGAAAATCTTTTTCAGTTGATCATTTTACGTCATTCTAGCCCAACGAGAGATCAATCAATGAGAAGCCCTTAGTCTTCCCATAAGCCGCGTAAAGTAAAATTGTTGCCTCTATTGTTTATTTTACTATTGAAAGTGATCGTGGAATGAATTTATAATTCTGCCTTTATTCCGTTAGCTACGCACCTTGTATGCACTATCCCGTTGTCTCACATGTTTGTCGAATTGATTATACTACAACAAACTGTTACACTAAATAATCGATTACACAATAATTACCTGATTAACAGGGGCCACATAGCTACACGAATTGCCAATACGCATAGAATCCTGGGATGCCTTCCCGCCGAACCGTAAAGTAGCCGAATTTTTTTTCCAGTGGTTTGCCAGTAGCCCAATAACAGATAAAATTTCGTTTTCCGTGCTTGTTGTCAAAACCTGAAATAAGCTGGGCCATTTCCGGTTCAACTTTTTTTTCATACAGAAACATAATTGGCAAATATTTTTAGTCAAGGACCTACAACCCTTCATATGCAAACGATTTAGCCACAAACTGTTCAGTAACAACGCCTACATTTTGCTGGCACGTTTTCTAATCGAAATCATGAAAAATCTACTAGTATTTCAGTCACTTCCGGCCATACTGTAAAGGTGATAGGCATGACCCGTTCAAATAAACGACTGGAGTGGGACGTAACGTCATTTAACAATAGCTCACGGTGCAAGCCCCTTTTTCTGCCCGACTGTATTTCAATAACTTCTTTATGCATTACATGCATAAGCAGTTTAAAAAAAGAAGCTCTGGTGTATTGAACAAAAATAAGACGACGTCATGGCAAGTTGTTGAAGCCTCCACTTGATGCCACTGGTTGTCCGTCCTAATTCCAGTGGCAATGATATCTTGACTCTTTACGCTAAAATTGAATCAACAAATTATGATTTAGGTTTGCAGAGGAGAGTTTTAAGATTTTATGCGATTAATAAGTGCTAATAAAGTTAATAAATCATGTTTATGCATAATAATAACGAATAATACATTGATGAATTATTGATTGTTGAAAGAAACTAATGGTTACCATTACATTTGATAACTGCTTGCTTGTTAAATGTTTTCAGTAGAGACTGCATTGCAGCTGTAAAAACTAATCAACTAACTAATTTTTGCAGGCCACAAAATGACTATTGACCTAAAAAGTAAGCAAAGAACAGAACTGGTTAAAATGTAAAGGCCAGTCCCCCAGTTAATATGTAACTCACTTTAATTTTGTGGAGGTTGGTCTGTTCTGTCACTGGTGCACCTTCAGTGCATCCAGTTAGGCTTCCTATTACAGAGTATAACATTCTGGTTCTCTCTAATATCTGATTGGTCTGCTATGGTGTGCCTTACTTGTAACCATCCAATGAATGACTATTATGTAAATCATGCCATGTAATATAAAATGCAATCGTCATAATAAACTGCCTGATTTGTAACGTTCTCACCTCTCTTCTTTCCATAGCGAATAGTTAGCTATTGCAATAGTTAGCCCAGTATATGTAAGCCTTAAAAAATATCAGGAGGGGTCTAAAATTGAGGATCGTTTGCAAATGATTTTTGAGCTTTCAGACTGTCGTATCTCTCGAATGTTCTCAAATGCATTGGGGGGGGGGGGGGGGGCCGTGTAAATGCTATACAAGTATTAATATTTTGAGAATGAAGCGTGAAAAGGAAGAATTGGCAATATTACGGGAACACAAAATCGGGAGTCGCTTTCACATTGTCAGAATGACGCAGTGTTAGCTACACTAATGAAAATAATGAATTGGCAACATTAGAGGGTATCAGGAATACAAATGCTATATAAGCTTTCACATTGTGATAACTCTCGAATGCTCTCAAATGCTTTGGAGTGTGAAAACGATGAAATAGCAGCATTACGAAGGGTATCAAAATTCGGGGGGGGGGTCGTGCAAATGCTTTAATAGCTTTAATAATCTGAGAACTCTCAAATGCTTCAGAGTGCATATGACGAATTAGCAATATTGTAGAGGGTCTCAAAAGCGGGGGTTGTGAATTGCTCTATGACCTTTCACATTGTGAGAATTACGAATTGTTAGCTGCACTCCTGAAAATGACGAATTGACAACATTAGAGGGTGGCAGGGGTGCAAACGCTTTAGTTTTCACATCATGGGCATGTTGAGCACACGGGGAACTGGTCGGTCATTTCAGATTTTGCATTTTTTATCCTTTCTGAAGAGTATATCGCTTTAAAAAAAGATAACATCATGGATTCCTGTTCAGTTATTCTCACAGGAATAATTGAGATTTGAGAATTAATCTAAACACACTCATTTAGTTGTGCTCTGAAAAAATACGAAGTGGCTCTATTTAATTTAGACACTTGTAACAGCATACGCAACATTACCTAAAAAACTAACGAAATTAAGTACACCACAGATTCTGGTGCTTCCTGTGATACTGGCACAAAATGTTAATTACACTGGGGGCTTACGAGATCGAAGTTTTGATAAAAATTTCTCAAATCATAGATACATGCAAATGGTCACAAAAAGGAAGCCATTTCTATGCTTCCAAATCTAAACACTTTAAGAACCGGCTTGATAACTACCGATCCAAATTATTGAATATCCTTTTCGGGTGAAAATAGCTTGGGTCGAGTCTTATGGTTTGACTTATGCAACTATGTCAGAAGTCGAGAAAGTAAAAAAAAAAGGTTTTTGAGGTTAGAGAAAGGTAGAGAAAGTTATGCATATTCATGTTCCTTTTCTTACTAATCGTAAAACCTGGAGTTGTGAAACTTTTGAGATGCTAAACTGTAGCAGCCTGAAGAACTGGTAGTTGATTTATGGTTGTTGTTTTAGTTAACTTTTAATAAAGTAAGCACACAAAACAATTAATGTCGTGAAACCAGAAAGGGTAGTCAGTTAAACCAGAAAGGGTAGTCAGTGAAACCAGAAAGGATAGTCAGTTAAACCAGAAAGGGTAGTCAGTGAAACCAGAAAGGGTAGTCAGTGAAACCCGAAAGGGTAGTCAGTGAAACCAGAAAGGGTAGTCAGTGAAACCAGAAAGAGTAGTCAGTGAAACCAGAAAGGGTAGTCAGTGAAACCAGAAAGAGTAGTCAGTGAAACCAGAAAGGGTAGTCAGTTAAACCAGAAAGGGTAGTCAGTGAAACCAGAAAGGGTAGTCAGTGAAA